>JXOV01029662.1:0-19134 GCA_001014945.1 Clogmia albipunctata
TCCTGCTTTACTGCTAGTAGACATCCAAACAATTAGTGTTAGCTCACCCTTACCATGTAGGGAAGTGAATTTTTTGGTATTTGTATATTTGAATTCCTAATCATAATCAAATACATAAAAGCAATTTTTTTAAAAGTGACTTTTGCCGGTCCAACCCCATATGCTCACAAAATTTCATTAAAATCGGTGCAATAGTTTCGGAATACGGCGTAGTCAAACACTGCCACGAGAATTTTATATATAAGATAAAGTTAATGCTTTGATGAACTTCTTTTTATAGTTTACTATGTTACTGGTTAGAGAGCGAAGAACTCGCACGGGGATTATAGCACCTCACACAAAGGCAGTAATTTTACTATTTGAGTTCTATGAATAAAATCACAGAAACGTTTACTTTAATACAAGATTTATTGTTCAGTTCTATTATTTATAATCAAATAGAATGTCTGTCTTAACTTAAAATTAAATTATTTACATGGTTCTTACACATTAATGGTTTATTGTTTGGAATTTGTCTTGATACATAAGTAGTAAATTGGCTTTGTTTTGGTTTGTACCACGGTGAACTTTTAGCTCATAAAAGTCCTGGTCTATTTGCAAAGTTTTGCTGAATAAAATTAGTTGTTTCAATAGTCTTATGATTAAATGTTCCTAATTAACAGATTATTATTTACAGCACTAAGTCAATCATAATTATAATTACTTTACTTCTCTCTGGTGACTTTGATTATGGTGAGTTCGAAGGATCGCGTTGCAAAATCAAATTATATATTACATATTACACATAATTATTATTATATTTCGTAGCACTTTCTCTCTCTGTCTTTCTATCTAACACATAATAATTCTGCTTAACTTAAAATCATATGACTATTATTCGTTAAAGGGGGATGATGATTCATAAATAAATTGGACCACTAATCTTTAGGCTCTTTGTTGTAATCCACGTAGACTCGCACTACTTCTCCCGAGTATTTCCTCTGTGATGGCATGAAATAAAAGTCGGGCGTGTCCGCCCCGAAAGCGGCGCTCGGCTGCTGATGGCTGCGACTTCTCCTGTCCTGCGTGTAATAGCCCGCCGGATGACTTTGCTGGTACTGCTGATTCTGCTGCTGCTGCTGTTGTTGGTGCTGGATCACTGTCCTGGGCAGGGAATACGTTCTGTCGGCGTAGGAAGGACGGGTGTTGTAACCATACTCCGCTCCGTTAGATCCGTTGGCACCATTTTGATATCTAAAAGGAAATCACAATATGTTATTCTCATCATTCATAGAAACTAAAATTGTTTGGACTATAAATTATATTAAGCAGAATGAATACTAGACTTTTAAAATTACTTTAAAAGGAATAACCACTAATACAAAATAAAGAAGCTAATATTTTAAGTGTGTGAAAAATAAAACTATCATTGAGCATTAAGAAGATATTATAAGTCAGTCTTGGATGCAAGACGATAATGAAGTTGAAAATTTCCTAATACTTTTTACTATAATAAATCTTTTTTTAAGATCTAGACCCGGAGAAGATTGGTAAATTGTTGGCATTGGGTTTAACCTTCTTGCACTTGCACTTGACCGCTCTCGAGGGCAGTATTAATCAAACACAGTACATGGAGGGGCATTTGTGTTACATTAGAAATATACAGTTAGTTATAATAATAATATAATAATTTTTCCCATGACATTCCATTAAGGAACTAGGGGTAGTCTTAACCTCAAACATCGGGTGTTAGACTTTATGTGACTGTTTTGTTTTCAGTGTATTAGTATTCAATTAATAGCACCTAGACCAGTTGTGAACGGATCCGGTCTATCCGGAAACTTTTTCGCGCTAGAAAAATATTGATGGCTCTAATATAAGTTACAGAATTATAGATCTCTAATGTTTTACTCTTAATTATTGAAATCAAATTAATAAGACATTGAATATAGTTTAACCACTAACAAAATTTTGATCAAAGCAATCTTTATATAAATAAGTATACAGCTTGTCTGAAACAGACATTCTTTTAAAATTCCAAGGACTACTTAACATTAAGGGATATATTTAAAATATATCTTAACCTATCTTGAGACCTACCGGATATGTTCAGACAAAATTTTATAAAAATCGGTAAAGCCGTTTCATATGAGTCTTGTCCACAAGATTTTGACAGTAGAATTTTATTTATTAGTTATAACATTTCATAGTTTTTTTAGAAAAGGAACTTTAGTATGATTCAAATGTATCAAATAAATAATAATATATTTGAAATGGTTGATAAACCATACATCAATAAAAAATTTAAAAATAATAGCGAATCTAAAGACTCGAACAATTATTTTACTTTAACACTTATACTATAATTTAAATTTTAATTGAATTAAAACCAAAAGGATTTTTACTCTATGGTTTCTACGATTGGCTTTGTTAAAATGTTTGAGTTATCATCTCTATTATATTAATCTCATAATTATTTATAAATAAAAAGTAGATAAGTTTTATTCCAAAACTATTGTAAAAAATATTTTTTTTCTTTTATTTTCAAGTACTTCATTTATAGACCTCCAGAATTAATTGGTTGATCTTTTCAAATTCAGAGTATTAAAAAATCCCTTAAATTACCTCGATTCTCCATTTTGGTATCTGGCACCACCGCCGCCGCCACCACTAGCACTCCTGGAGTTGTCGTAGTACTGTGTTTTGCTGGGCGAATGGGACATGGGAAGGGTGGTCTGTTGGCTGCCCGAGCTTCGGCTTCGCTTAGTCTTCTCCTCAGTCTCGCCGAAAGCGTCGAAAGCATAATTTGTGTTTGACGAGTAATCCTTCCAAGCAGAGTTTGGGATTAGTTGGTCCTTGAATGAGTTTGGTAGAGATTTGTTTTTTTTAGTGATGGATGGATCTAATGACATCTAAGAGACTTCTACACAAAATACCAACCACCAAAATACAACTTTATAATACAATGCAAGCCATTAAATCTAAGGGTTTTAAAAAATGTAAAAAAACAGAATCGAAAAATTGGTGATGCTGGATAATTTTACAAAAAAAAATAAATTGCACATTTATAAAAATGAGTTTGTGACAAACAACAACATTTTTGCAATACAAAAAATTTCATGTCGTATGGTCGGTTTCTTTTTTGTCCAGTAAAAATGAAATGCAGTTTATGGTGGTGAATCGTTGGAGTAAAATTACAAAACATAGATAATAGAGTAAAAAAGGCAAAAAAGTAGTTCATTACCAATTTCTGATTTGCTTAAATTATCGGCATGTTCTGTGATTGAGAGAGACGGATTCACCGAATCGCGTTGAATCGACGAGTGAGTCCCAGAGATCGAGCCGAACACGGAGTAGGATCGAGAGCGCAGAAAGTTTGTTTGATTGGCAAGCGTATTATAAGAAAATAACAATTTTGGATCAGTTGAGAAACAATACATAGAGTTCAAGTTCTTGTCACTACAAAATTACGGTTAAATCAAATCATCATTAGTCGATGAAGATGGATGAGATGAAGTGCATGTTAAGTCTTTGAATAATGCGCAAATCAATTCGTAAACTCATGATTCTGTTATGTTGTCAATGAATCAATGATCTGGTCTGATTTTTAGCATTTCGTTTTCTGTTGGTTTAATTGTTTGTATATTTTTTTTTATTAATTGTTTTAACTATAAACTGCTAGTTGATGGGTTATGGTACATCCTGTACTGCACGGGTATCGCATAAATTAGCTAGAAAATTGTACGACTACTATAAGTACCTGCTACACACTACAATTCACAAATAAGCTTACTTTCTGGCTGTGCTTCTTCTTGGATGTCTTATAAATTGTGCAAAATGCCTGCAACAATGCCACCACGAGAAGGGCAGCGATGCATCCAAGCACTGTATACAGGCGGGTCTCACTCAGCTGGAAGAATGATGATCCAGCTTCGTCTGATGCATTCGATACGTCTGAAATGAAAATTGGTTTTAGGAAATGAGTAAATGCAATTTATCGGTTATTTTAGGTGTGGTTTATCTTCTAATTTTCTGATAAAATAATATTATATAATTGAATTTGCACAGGCGAAGGTCGGATCGGCCCATAAGCACAGATGTTCCCGATCCTGCCCTGTTTGAATAGTATTTTAAAAGCAAAATTTCAAAATCAAATGACCTTTAAGGTGACCTTTAAAAAAAACAAATGTATCCAATGACAGTGACTACGCTCCTACTCGGGATCTACTTTCCGGCTACATTCTTTCCCGGTCATTTTCAGGCCTCTTCGACTAGGAATTCGCTAAAATTGCATTTTCATTCTTTATCGCGCTGGAGAGCAATTATTAAATTGTATTTAAGCAGTCTATTCTCGGCCAAAAATAAATTAACATCAAACTGTTTTCCGCGCTTTAATTTACACGAACACACACACACACAGAGAACTTTTGACTAAATTGATTAGACCCTTTTTCAGGAACCTTTTTAATTTTCGAGAAAATCGACTTCTGAAAAGGTAACGTATTCCAGTGAAATTTCTTTTTCGTAAGTGTAAGTTTGAATTTGATTTGGACTTTGAAATTTGTCTGAAGTCTCCAGTCTAAAATATAAAAAATAGTCGAGAAGGGAAGGTCATGTCTTTTTTACATTTATAATTTGTAAGAAATTTTCACGAGATTGAAGACGGGATGGCGATCCAATTATTTTATTTTGTACTCGGAAACGATGAAAAATTCACTATACGGCTCTTTTTCGTTTCCTCGTTAAAAGCAGTTTTTACGTTTTTTTAAATTCTGAGAATTCTGGTGCTTTCTAATAAGAGATTTTATTTTCATATTGTTAAAAATCGAGAATTTTGTAAAAGAAATTATATTTCCTTCATCGAAAAGGGAAAGGTTTGTCAATAATACTAATATGAAAACATATTAACAAATCATCGAAAATGTAACAATTTTTATTTAAAAAATTGAAGTAAAATTTCTTAAATTGAACCAGTTTTTGGTCCGTCATGATCATATTTCGTCGACTTCTTGGGTTAACACTATTATAGAATTTACATTGCAATTGTATTTAAGATTAGAATAATTACATTGACCAATAAACGTTAGAGTCGAAATTCACAAATTTATTGAGGACAACGGCAAATGTTGGAATTAATTTTGGAAATTTTCATGTAAAAATAAGATTATACAAGCATAATCCGTACCCTAGGATCATACTTACTGATATTGCCTTTTTTTTATAAATGGCATATATTTCTCTTTAAAATGGAATAAACATCAATTTATTTATTTTTAAAATAACAAACCATTTATTGAAAACCAAATAAATTGGTATGGAAGAAAAATGGTTTTAGCAAAATAAAATGTACTTACATTCCAATGGTTCAAAGTCCAAGAAATTGGGATCCACATTGAGGGATCCAACTTTTCCTGTAACAACACTGTCTAAAAGAGCTCGTTTCACAATCTTTCCCTCTGCCATATCGGCATCAGTGTATTTCTCAGAAATATCGTTAGACTTCTGTTCAGCTTGAACACCAGCTCCCTTTTCATAAGCATCCTTGTTGAACAGAACATTCATTTTGGCGACAACAGAATCGGGTTCTCTGTAATCATGAAATAAAATCAATTAAAAATCATACCATAATTAAATGCAATAAATTACTTGTTGAAGTTTTGGACATCAATTTTGTAGTAACCAGGAATTTCATTGAGAACACCATTAAAGGATTCCATCAGTTTATTGGCCAAGACATCAAACTCTGGAGTTCCTTTCTTGGGAGCTTCGAAATTTTGAGCTAAATTGGTCAATTTCACTCCAACGGCATAGACAAGTCGATCAGGGGCCACTGTGGAAGTCCTTATAAATTCTTCTTCCATTTCCTTTCCACAGGATTTAATACAAACTCTGGTTTCTGTCACAATTGGAGTTTGGTCGTGTTTCTTTATCTTTTTATTCACTTCATGGAACACTCCTCCTTTAACAGGGAATACCAGGAACAAGCAGTGTTCATCAGTGAAAGACAGGTCATATTTGTCTTTAGTTTCTCGTTTCCTGGTGAACTCCAGCATTGTAACTCCATCAATGATTCGACCAGAAGTGTTGTAAATGTCCTGATTATTTGTCGGTGAATCGATGATGGGGTTTTGATAGCCGTTCATAAAAGTATCCATGAGGAAAGGTCGTCCATTCTTGTCCACCCACCCAATAACAGCGTCTGTCTGTGGCATTTTCTCGTCGTTGCTGAATCCAATTCCGGTCCAGGAATCTGTGTGGCTCGTTTCAATGCGGAATCGCATCTCGTCGCCTCGTCCAACCGTCTCCCAACTGGCATAATATTCGCAGTTGTGCTTTTCTTGGTCACAATCCCTAGGGTGCTTCCAGAATCCACGACAATCGTTGTCCAGCAAATGACTGCCAGAAGCAACAGCACCTCCAGCCCCTTCAGCTTTTGGGGTTTCTGGAAGAGAATTCAATTGGAAATATAGACATTATTAAATGTTTTATATTTTGATCATATTTGTTCTTAAAATAAAATTCAAACATATAATATTTAGATATTAAGATTTAAGTGTTATATAAAATTTTGATTATATTGGGTTGTGCGTTTGAGCCACACTCAGGAGCTATAGCTCACAAATATACAAGGAGCTTTCCTATAATCGGTTATGGGACTTACGACGTCAATTATCAGCCTCACTACCTTAGCCTATCTCCCTCATTCGTTTAGTAAGGTATTATAAGAATAGCTCTGTTAGTCCGAGTTTCAATTGGTTAATTTGAGGATAGGTTTGGGATTATAGGTTCTAGGGTTGTCCGACCGGGAATTATATGAATGTGTTCTCTTGGCAGTGTTTTAATCGTCATAAATCCTTAGACTGCAAAGTAGACGTCTGCCCCTACTCCTCCTCATGAGCGGCTGTAGGACCAAATAGTGTTAGTCCCCACTCCTTAAGCTTTTATTTATTATAGTGGTTCCAGGAAATTGTTATTTTAAAATTTTATTTGTGAATAAATTTTCAATTTTGAAAAAGAAAACTAACAGTCTGTTTAGTTTTCAAATAAACAAATTTTAAAAGATATTTGGTACAGTCGACTCTCGATAACTCCAACCGGTTATAATTCGGACCTCTCAATGCTTCAAAGTTATCACGAGTTCCCTCCAAAATTTCTTGTTATTTAAATGTAAATCGATACATTTTTATGCTCTCGGTAATTTGAACGAATAAAAATATTGCTATTTACCAAAACCACGCGGGGTAATTCAAACTCATCTGCGTACAACACTCGACAATTCAAAGCTGCAGATTTGTTATTGTAGTATTTCAGGTACATTTTTTCTTATAGACTTGAGCATTCCGGGCGATAGCAATAGAACTATTCCATAATTCTCTCGATAATTCGAAATTTTTTAAGAGTCTCTCGATAATAAAATTCATATAGAAAAGATGCAAATCTGGCATAGATCGACATAGAATAATTGAAATTTCCTTTCACATTTTGTTCAGTTAACGTCGCTATATTATTTATGAATAAAAATAGTATTATTTACTGAGGAATTTTTTTTCAAATTTATTGGTCAAACTTCCCCAATTTCTTGGACACTAGAACATCACTACGTGAGTATCTTAATTTAAATTTGTTTTTAGATAAACTCACCCAAGAAATTGATTTGTGTAGCTCCTCGTTGCATTTTATGGCCGTGATACTTGAGTTCGTCTTGGGCATAGAATTCTTTAATAGTGGCCATTTCCTTTTCCAATCCTGATGGCGGGAAATGGACATACTTTCCAGGCTCTTGGCCTTTCGCCCAAATAACGTTCATTAGGTCGTCAACAATACTGTGATCGGTGGGATCTTTGGTAACAAGTTTTCGTCGGAAGACAATTGTCGTGACACCGTCCTTCTCGAATCCTGTCGTTCCAGTCAAGTCGTATTTTCCGCCATAGAACTCGTCAGTCCTTGGGGTAGACCTGTCCCGAGTGTAATAGTCCCAGACTCTGCTGGTCGTGCCTCGAGCAGCACCAATAATAATGTCCGTGCAATCCATGGGATTGAATTCGTGGATCGGAGTGTAAAAGTTGAGTTTTTCTGTAAGATAATCATTAGTATTTTGTGCATTTTATGTACATAAAATTGGATTTTATGTAGCTAATGAGGGTTAGTTTTTTGGTGAAGTTTGAGGTGCTTTGAAAATACCTTTGGGTTTAGCATTTTGGCTTGCAGCGGGTTCGGATTTGGGTTCTGGTTCGGATTTAGGCTCCGGCTCTGATTTAGGCTCAGGTTCGGATTTAGGTTCCGGTTCAGATTTGGGTTCGGGCTCAGATTTTGGCTCTGGTTCAGATTTAGGTTCTGGCTCTGACTTAGGCTCCGGCTCGGACGTTGGTTCTGGCTCTGATTTCGGTTCTGGTTCAGATGTGGGCTCTGGTTCTGCAGCTATTAATTTATTTCATGTGAGGTGTGCAACGGATTAGTGTTTTTAAAATTTAAATTACCTGGTGATTTAGGTTCTGGCTCTGCAGATGGCTCCGCAGATGTACCTATAGAGAAATAAAAATTATAAATTAATCATTGTTTCTCTATGAAATACATTTATTTCTTAAATGATCTACCATTAGAAAAAACAAATTATTGAATTCTATAGAACTAACTATAAAAAGTATATATTTCTAAAAAAAATTACTAAATATATGAAGATTAACCATGGTGAAGATAAATTTCAATTAACTATTTTTGCAGCGAATTTGGTAAAATATAACTAATAAACCCCTTCAGGGAGTTAGGCCATATTTCTCTAGGATATTCAATAAATTATTTTGTTTTTAAAACAAACAATCTAAAAAAATATTAAATACAGTCATGCGCTTGTCACACTGAAAAGTTATAATATTTACTGCTTGTGGAAGAACCGCCCCTTTTTAAAAATTCATTTTCCTTATTAACTGTTATGATTAGATAATGAAATTGCATGTCTATGGAATCTTTGTTTTACTGGAAATTTCAGGCAATTTTCAAACTTAAAATAGAGCAAGTATTAATGACATAATGACTATTTGAAATTTGACGCGATATCGCGAAGTACAGTTACTTTGTCGATGAATAATAAGAAGAAGAAATTCAGGATCCAATTACAAACAAAACTTTTCAAATAAAAAATGCCTTTCAATTCATGTAANAATTTCAGGCAATTTTCAAACTTAAAATAGAGCAAGTATTAATGACATAATGACTATTTGAAATTTGACGCGATATCGCGAAGTACAGTTACTTTGTCGATGAATAATAAGAAGAAGAAATTCAGGATCCAATTACAAACAAAACTTTTCAAATAAAAAATGCCTTTCAATTCATGTAAGGAATATAGAGAATTAACGGAAAGGTGTTAACCTTTTGTTGATCATATTATATGTTTTCAATTAATCACACCTAAACTTATTGTTAAAAGGCCTATTTAGTCCGTCTTATTCATTATTTTATAGCGCCATTACCTTTTCAGCCTTTCCAATTTTTCCAACCTTTTCAATTATCGACTTTGTTTTAAGAAGTAGCTAGATATATGGAAAATTCATTGCATATTATAATAAATGTACGATTAAGATGCAATATATTATTGAATTTACTCTTAATAGTTATTTATAGAACTAGGTCGAAAAGATAAGGCATTATTAAACACTAGGGTTATTCAAAGTCACGAGCGTATTGAGTTCTTTAAAGAAGGCCCATGTGCTTAATAATGCTTAGCGAACGTGTTTTAATATATTAAATTTATGCATTTTTAAATAAATTAACATTAAAATTTAATTTGCATCAAATTCAAAATTAAAATCTTTAAATTTAAAATTGTATCTCACTTCGTTTTCTGTGTCATTCACACATTCTAAGGTGTGAGGGAGTAAACTATATCTTGTGTCCCTTCCTTACAGGATATATCACCTTCTCCTTTAGGTGTTTAAAAAGTTTCTTATTTGCACAAGTGCTTGCTCTCATTCCATTTAAATTTAATCTGTCCGTTTAAACCGCCATATTATCTGATAATACCGTTGAAATCTGTTTATTACAGTCCAAACTCCAATATAAAAATAACTTGCATATAAATTTGTTCAATTCTTTTAATTTTTTTTATAGAGGTTACTCTTTAATAATAATAAAAAGCACTAGTGCATAAATGAATTCTTTAAAGCACTTGTGCCATAAAAAAGACTTTACAGAAGAAATATGAGTGTCATATTATCTATTTTATGTTATATTATAGTATTAAAATGCATAAAATATTAAATTGAAATCAAATCCCCTAAGTTTATGTTGAAGTTTTAATTATAAACTTGTATTTACCTGGCTCTGCAGTTGGTTCAGGTGTAGGTCCTAATAAAATGTGGTTAAAATAAAAAGTTAGTAATTCTTCAAATGAACAAAAATTCAATCAAACACAAAAACTCAACAACTAAAATATTTACAGAAAAAAACAATAGAAAGAACAGAGTCACAAAACCACCACAACACAAAACTACCTGTTGGCTCGGGTTCAGATTTGGGTTCGGGCTCTGAGGTGGGCTCGGTGGTTGGTTCCGGTTCAGAGGTAGGCTCCGAGGAAGGCTCCGGAGTGGATGGCTCGGGCTCTCCAGTTGGCTCCGGCACTGGAGTCGTTGTATCTGATTGCATTTATTTGAAGAAGTGGTAAATTAAGGAACGTGTTTTGTGCAAATAAGGATGAAATGTGTGTACCAATGAATAATTTTGATATTAGTTACAAAAAAATTATAACCAATTAACCGAATTTCAATGTCAATTTGGACTAAAAGGGTGATTCAACGATTACAAATTTTAAAAAATGTTAGAAACTAACTTATCCAAAAATACTTCTACTTAATTGAATCACCCTGAATGAAATGAAATTGCAAATTAGTTTACCAGTTGCTCTCTTTTTGCGTCCAGCTTTGGAACTGACTCGGTAAGAGACACTTGTTCCCACTGTGATTCCTGTTCTATCGGTAGTATCGTCCACAACTCGTTTGGTTTTTGAAGAAATAACTGAAGGTGATTTTGGCTCCGGTTCAGATTTAGGCTCTGGCTCAGATTTTGGCTCAGGTTCTGTTGTTGGCTCTGGCTCCGATTTGGGCTCCGGCTCCGCATTTGGCTCCGGTTCAGATGTTGGCTCCGGAGCAGCGTTTGGCTCCGATCCTGGAGCTGGAACTCCGATAGCAGGGAAGTTCTTGCAAGAAGCAGTGAGCTGCCTTGGTCTCCATCCCAAACCCACCCAAGATGTTCCGTTTACCTGCATAACAACTTCAATTTCGTTCTGCTCCTTCAATATCCTCCAGTAGATTTTGTAATCTGGCGATAGTTGCTTAGACATGTACAAAGAGTAATCAATGTCCATCGATTTGATTGGGGACTCTGTAATAAAGAAAGCATGTATATGAGAAATTGAATTTGACAACAACTGCACTTGGAAAGAAATGTATTTGCATAATTGAACATAGTTGAATTATACAATAAATCTTTTGAATATTTGTTTCATCTTGTTTGTGTTTAATTATAAATGGTAATTATTTCTCAATGAGAAACTTGATTTAAGTAAAATTTATGACGTATAAATATGTACAATAAAAACTTATAATAATAAATAATTTTTTTTCTGCATGTTAGCAAATTTTGAATTGAGTTGACATTCCACTATTTTGATTTTTTCGAATGTACGAATGCTTAAATCAATATCATGCAACCTAATGAATTCTTCGAGTTACTTTAATTCAGAGTGAGTTGATTCTTTCAAGAAAGTTTGTTACTATTTGTGAATGAATAAAAACTTTCTGGGTTTATGCCGCTTTCTGATTTTATAAGAAGGTGTATGACGTCACTCATTCAAAATTAATAAATGTGACCGACTTATTGCGGCGTTCAGTCACTCTGAGTTAAACGTTCATTGCGGTTTTAATTGTCTTATTATTATTTACTTAATATAAAGCACAATATGATATACAATACAAAAGTTCATTATAACCCGTTTTTGATTGGGCACAATCTATTTGAATTGAATATTTCTGTAATTAAATATTAAAAAAATTATGTTTTGAAACATGATTTTGATAAATTCACTTCTGCGAGTATTAAATTCTTATTAATTTTCTACATTTTTTTAAGACAGGTTGGATGGAGTGCATAGAATCAAATAAAAAAATCGGATCTTTCTAAAAGTAATTGGCTGCCATTGAATGAATGATTACTGATGAAATGGGTGGTTTTCCTCGTAGAATGTGTTTTCTGTTTCGATTTAAAAAATCTGTCAAATTAGGCTCAATGAAGAAACTTTTGTTCATGTAATGATTTGTAAACATGACATTTAATTGTCAATTGTGAAAAATAAAGGGCATTTGAAATCTTAATTACGTAAAGAAAACGTCGAAAAGATAGATATAAATTTATTGATTTGAAAAATTTAGTTTTGTTAAGTTTTATATTATATTTTGATTGATTTTCTACGTTATTGTCGAAATATAATAAAATAATAATAAATTACATTTCTTTTTCATTTATTATTAAATGGACAACATAAATAACTATAATAAGGATGCGCCACCAAGACTGGCGTTCGAGTCATTCATACACCACAGTTATACGGGGCCTGGACAATTCGCAACAAATTGAATCTAGGTGGTTTACGCTTATTAAGCATATTGTATTAACGGGCGCCCGACTTGGTGGCGCACGCTTATTATTTCAGAAAAATATCAAACCTTTTTGTAAAGTGATAATTTTTAATTTTTTTAAATGTAATATTATCTTGTTTATAAAATATAATTCAATAAATTAAAATAAAAGCTATGAATTTATATTAAAAAATCAACTTACTTTTGCTACATCCTGGGCCATACCAACCAAAGTTACAGTAGCACTGTTTCTTTGGGAGGGCGGTTCCTTTCAGGTCAATGCATTGTCCATGAGGTCCACAGTCTGTATTAATTGTGCACTCGTCCCAATACTGGCATCGATCTCCGTAATAGTTCTTGTCGCATTTGCACCGTCCTGGATAGTATTTCCCATGTCCGGAGCAGGTTTCCTTGTACTCTTTCCTCGACTTGATGTCAATGTCTGCACACGACCAAAATCTATAGTTATTCGACCATTCGTCCGCCTGTCTCAAGAGCCTCAAAGTGCAGTTGGCGCAGGTAAAGTCTTCCGGCAATCTGACCATGTACTGCTGAGCCGTGGCATCTGTCCTTACAAATTCAGAGCCACCGACCTGAGGCGTGATGTCCAACAGAGGTCGATCCAAAAAGTCTAAAATCTGAATCCGAAAACCGCCCTGCGTAAAAAAGAACAATAAAAAAAACAATTAATAAAAAAAAACAAAAAAAAACAGATGGCTTAGATTGTCAGTCGGTATTGTTGCAATTCTTTTGTTTTTTCGCGTCTTTCTGAAAGATGAGCGCGCCATCGAGTGAAGAAGAAGAAATAAAATTACCATAAATTGCATAAAAGTGAAAATGGGCTGTTTTGAAATTGAAATCGGCATGAGATTTAGTAGTCAGGAAATAAAGTTTGTTTGCTCTTTTTTTACCAAGATGATTAATATTATTTACGGTTTGGGAAATTCGGTGTCTGAGATTAGTTTTTAATTTTATTCCGACTACTACGTTATGATTATATCATCCAAAATTGCATGACACTGTTTATGAGGTGGTTGTTTTTTCTCATTCAGAAATACTCTATAACTGAGGTCAGTGTTTTTTATTTATATTATTTTTCTTAATGGCGTCTGAAGGTGAGAAGATGTGGATGCTGATGCTGTTTTACATTGTAATTTAAATGCTTTATTTTGGTAGTGGTTTTTTAAGCGGAATTGAAAGACGCCGAATTGGATGATTCTTGAGAGGTGGCTTTAATGGCCTCATTTTTATGGTGAGTTAACCATTTAATTTGGTAGAGTCATGACCACCGCCGTCAGGAATTCCATTGATTGAATACGGAGAGGCTACACATTTAACGGTTCCGAAAAACGTTTTGTAAATAGAATAATAACAATAATAAAATAATAATAACGTTTTTCTGCCAATTTGGAAATCGATTGTCTGATCTGCTCATAGAAACCAGAACGTAATGGCCAATAGCATGACACGACGCAGTTAACTGGCCGTTAATCATTTTGTAGGAGTTGAGATCTTTAATTTATGATGATGCACAGCTGGTTGAATTTATTTTGTAATCCAATGCAATTAAGAGAATTTATGACACAATGTAATGTAAATATTCACTAATTCTGATTTTCAATGTACTCGTATTTACATTTTGAATGATTTTAATTGTTTGTAATATTTTTTTTATTTTAATATACATATTTTGCACAACTTAAGTGTATAATTTATTTCAGCAAAGGATAAGTTTTTTTTATATAGTCCGCATAAAACTGGTAATTTATACTAATTGTTTATGGTACTAATATTTAACCTATCATGTAAAGTGACCAGACCTATACTGCCCTAGTGTGCGGTGCCGAAAGCATATCTTCCTTTTCCATCTAAATCTCTACAGATTATTTTTAAAAAATTGCTATCGATAATAATTAGTTAGCTGGGGTGAAATTGTGATAAAAAAAGGAGAGCTAAGGCGAATTACGTGGAGGGATGGCTGTCTCTCATAGAATTAATGAAATCTATTCGTGCATGTGGACAATTATATTATTTATATAATTTATTTGAGCGGGTTCTGCGCCCAATTTTCCAAAGCCAAATATATTTTATATGAGAATAAGGGTTACAAATCCCGACCCACCAACCAATAACAAATATACATATGTATTTATTTTTTAGCCCTTTATTGATTGATTATTGATTGATGATACCTAACACACTCCATTGTAAAAATATATCAAGAGAATAATTTTTCTAAATGATATTTTTTGCAAAAAATATTTGCGAAAGTGAGCTATTATTAACTTAAATAATGAAATTAAAACTAATTGCTGGTTTTCTTCATTTGCCAAAATATTTTTTTGAATGATTATTTCATGCTTAAATCAAGTACTTAAACTCGTACGTATTGACTATTTTTCTTAACTCAAATAAAGATTAGTGGGAGTATATAATTTATGTAAAATGAATCGATAATTTTTCAATTACCTACAATGTACGACTTAAAATCTAATTAAAATAATTACTTAATTACTAATGACCTATAATTGAAACAAAGTAATAACTGTTTTAAAACAATCAACCATTAACCACTACTAAGGTAATTAAGTATTCAGCTTTTTAAAATATAAAGCTTATAATTCCCTTAGGAACATAATAAATTATGCATTACAAATCAACACTAATGTGAAATAATTGTTATACACCCGGTAGAAAGGACAGGACCTTGTTTTCCTACAGATTAGTTGAATACCATATAAAAAAAGAACGGAAAGAGCGCTTTTCCATTCTTTCATTTTTAAATGTGTTTGTGACTGGAAATTTCATAGTCCAATTCATAATCAATCTTAGTAACCAACTTGGTTCATTCACAGAATTTGCAATTTGTATACATTTGTTAAAAACAAAATTTTGATTTTCAATTTGTAATTTCGTCCTGTTCAAACAGGATACTGAAGATGTATCCCTCAATAAAATAATGACAGTTGTCAGATTTTTTAGTGAACTTCTTCAAATTTGAAGTTTTACAAAATCTTAATATAAAATCATTGATTTGTGTAATGGTATTTTTATTGGTTTCATCTTCCAAAATAATTAGAATTTCCCGTCCATTGTACCGGGTTTACTTTTAATACTTTTAATATAAAAATCGATATTAATTATAATTATTTTTTAAGATTTAAACTTTTAGAAACCTTTCTTTTAAAATTTTAAATTATAGAACTAAAAACTAAAATAAATTAAAATTAAAACAAACTGTAATTTGCAACTTACCCTGTGTGGATATGCGAGATGCCAAGTCACGTTGAACGTGGATCCGGACAGTAGAGACGTTCTTATGTCACCTGTGAGAAAACGGCAATAATTAATTGATTGCGATAAAAATATTCGACTGGTTTTCAAGTGTGTGTGTCAAAAGTCAAATTGGAACGTAAAACTTAGGCTTAGTACGATTGTCTCCATGGAGCTGAGATTGAAAAGCCTAAGGCTAGATTGGGTCATGGTTTTTGCGAATAGTAGAGAAAGAATAGGGGGGCTCAGCATTTCTCTTGGTGTTTCAGACACACGGAGTTTTAAAAAAAACCGTGTCACTTTCACTCTTTTTCGCGCTTAAATTTTGTTGGTCAAAAGTTCGTTGTTTTTATTGCGTTTTTGCGGTGCGATTAAATAATTAATGTTCGACACAGGGTTCAAGTGTTTGTTGTTTTTCCGCTCATGTTGTGTTTGGTTTAATTGCGACAGGTTGGGATTGAGGAAAAACAACGGTGTTTGTTCTTGATTTGTGCCGGAAGTCAATGGCCCTGGGCCAGAACAATGGATTGGCGATGATCGGAAGTAAAGGAAGTTGCAACTTAATTAAAAGTGTAAATAAATCTGTAGAGAACACCTTTCAATTCCAGGCCTGAAAGCTCTGTTTTTCCTCAATGGAATTTAGACCACTTTTCTAGTCATTACAGACAGCTCGTTTTTCTAGCAATTATAAGGGACTTTCTATTAAAATAAATGTGGTAAATAAATTCAATTGCGATTTGTGAAACTTGGGAGAGAGAGATTTTAAGGTGCGGCTGAAAAGACGACAATCGGGCTGTGGTAGACAATTTGTAACTTTAATGGGGAAAATCAAGAGTTACATAAGACAGCAATTAATATTCAGTTGTTTATTTGTAATTAACAATCGATTAAAGAGTCGTACTTTTCACATTTTCTTATTTATCTTATTTTTATTATCCAAATACCGCGTTTTGTAAATATTTTCTGCAAAATTTGTCCATTCATTACTGTATTTTTATTAGGAATTGCGTATTTTTAGACCCTGAATTTGGACAGTGACTCTGCACTTTCACAAAAAGCCTCTATAAAATCCAAATAATTTTCTCTAAATATTCCATCTGTTTACGCAATCTCAATGGAAATTTGTTAATTTATTCGATAAATTATACACCCAACCAGAGCCATGGAATTTGGGTTTATTTGTTCTGCCAATTTTAATGCAGTGAATAATCACATGCGTTTCTCTCGTCTCAACGTCCTTGGGGGTCATACGCGCAAACATCCAGAGAGAAGGTGTTGTTAAATCACACCATGTCGTTAATCATTTCCACAGTCATATTAAATATAATAGACCAAATTTATCACACTACTATTACAAAATTGAAAGTAGACCTGTTGTATGCAGATTGCTGAGATACGATCTGTCAATCTAATCCATTAAAGAATTTGTTAATATTCTTGAATAAATTTGAACAATAAATGAACAGGGTGTTTTCATTGAACAATGTTTTTTGCTATAAACACTACATTTCACTACTTTAAAAGTGAAGATAAAACACACATAATAACCTTACTTTATTTCTAGGAGTAAGTACAAAATAATACTTTTTATGCAAAGAAAATAATAAAGAATTAAATAAATATTTTTAAGCTATTCAAATAAAGGCGTTCATTGTTTTAGTTTTATTAAAAAGTATATTTAAATTAATCTACGAAAATAATATTTCAATTTGTTGTGATTTGTGCTACTACATGAATACAAAATTTCATACATTTTTCTTCACTTATTGAAATAAGTCAATATTGAAAGAATATAAGAGTATTTTTCGTCGTGATTAACATCAACAGACAAATTTGATATAAGGTTTTCGATTGTTCATATTGTGACGAACAATCTGCAATGACAGTATTTATGGCATCTATTTTCTGTCTTCACTCAACTTCTGGCGAGGAATGAATTCTGATTTTTTTATTTATTCATCGCACTAGACTGCGCTTATCAAATTGTATTTAATCAGTCTTTTCTTAGCCGAAAATATTCATTTGTTTACGCGAGTTCTTGAATTTTCAACTCTATTGATTTCTCTTTCCAGAAACCATTAAGATTTCAGAACGATGTGATCAAGAAAATCGGTCACTAAAAGGTAACGTAATTCGTTAAAATTTCTTTACATATATAGTCTGAAATAACAATTGAAATTAATTGTTATGTAACCAATAACGAACGCTATTGTTAAAGTGGCCAGACCTATACTGTCCTATGAACACTTTTAACATTTATAATCTANAAGAAAATCGGTCACTAAAAGGTAACGTAATTCGTTAAAATTTCTTTACATATATAGTCTGAAATAACAATTGAAATTAATTGTTATGTAACCAATAACGAACGCTATTGTTAAAGTGGCCAGACCTATACTGTCCTATGAACACTTTTAACATTTATAATCTAAACGATCCTCAGATAATTCAAACGATTTACTATATCGATTGCGATAAGTTAGTTATTTATCAGGGAGAGCTAGGGTAAACTACAAGCAACAATTTAAAAGAATTTATGTGGGAAAAACCTATATTAACAATTCTTGGCAAGGACTTTCAGATAAATTAATTTGTTAAATTATGATCTATTATTAACTTAATATTCATGTTCAGAAAATTTATCACCAAAAAATATAATCACCCTGTCTTGCAAAAACGCAGCTGACTCACACGTTAGAATACGTGTGATTCCATTCGCTCAGAGAGTGTTAATTTGCATTTGCAGAATGTTTCGCCTCCCATTAGACCCGCTTATGGGATCTATAATGTCTGCGGTCTGTCAACGCGTAATCAACTACCGGATATTAATTTGCATTCGTGCACAGAACTCTCTTGGCTGGAGCCCAAATTAAAAGACAACCACTGAGAATCGTGACCAAATAAAATGTAAAATTTTCTACAATTAGCCAATGGATTATTTAATACGACTCGTTAAAACGGTTCGAGACTCCGTGTTTGGCCGATTGATTACAGTTAGAGGTGTTAGAAACATTCAGGTATGCACATGTAAATTGGAAATGGATTGGAAAATGAGAATAAAAAATTAGCAGAAAATTGTTACGCCTTGCACTTGAGTGTGAAATGTATCAGTTTCAAAATTTCACAAGTGTAGTACAAGTAAAAGTATTTCTTAACAGTGTTTGAACATGCAATAAACATTTTTATTTCACATGTAATGTAAGCAATAGCGGTAAAAACAATTATGTTGTAATGGAGGCCTAACTGTAACACG
>JXOV01029671.1:0-14704 GCA_001014945.1 Clogmia albipunctata
TTACGTTGTTTTTAGACGCGGTTTAGCACTAATATTTCCGGCCTCATCCAAGCGTATACCTCGAGTAATACGCATATGAGACTAGTGCATCGGATAATACGTAGCGTCGTATAATAGTTTTTTTTTTGCGAATTGGTCTTAAAAAATTTCATGAAAAATTTATGGTCATTTGCCTGATGTTATTCTATTAAAAATACTTCATGATGATAAGGAAATAATCAAAATACAAATTTAGCACCGATTTAAAATATTAAGAACATTTTCATATTAAAGAATACTCATGAGTTAAAGAGACATAAACATTATTCAATTATTTCCTACTTTATGGCACAAATGTTAATGAATACAATTTGAGTTGTCTCTAAATATGGTGTTATTCTCTTGTGTACTTGGGAAAAACTTTTGTTAAAAATGTAGTTTAACTTTGACGTGAAATGAAGATTGTAAAATAATGACTAACTCAATATTGTGTTTTGATAAATTATCTACATACTTATTGCCAGAGTGCTTACATAACATTGTTTGGGTCCTCTTGCTCTCCTCACAAGCACACCAGTCAGTTCCTCCCACAGTTGGCATCTAGCAGAAGAACCCACAACCCTTGCCTTTACCCTAGAAGTCGACGCTTTGAAATTAATTCTCTTTGTTTCTTTGCTGTTTTCAATTTTTGAATTTGTTGTTTTCCCTCGTGATGATGATGATGATGTTGTTGTTGTTATTTTAAAGTTTTATAAGCACAATACTTATATACACATGAATGTCATGAACTTAGGAAAACAATTAATTTTGTTCAGAGCAAATACGAGTATATATGTGCTTAGAGTTCTCTATTGTGTTGTGTGTTCATCTTCTGTTTGTCCCGTCTTTGCCAACATCTCTCTCAGTTTAGTCCCTTGAAGCAGCTCAACCCCATTCTCGAAAAATAATCCCAATATCTCTACTATGTACTTGACTATGACTGCCTGATAACAAAATTTTTATTAAAATCATTATTATTGCTCCCTATTCCTTTGTCAGTTAAATGCATTTATATTGCTACGTTCTGTGGTTATATCGTCATAGCATTGGTAATTAAAACACTATTAATTTTACTGCATAACTTTTTATGACACAATTATTTCGTCACTAACAGTTTAACCATCAGTGAGCACTGAATTTCGATGGCTTGTGCAGTTGAGGCCTTTGTTTGCGGATGGCTTTATTGTGGAATAATTGCAATTGCAATGCAGATAAGTGTAATCGCATTATTTTATTCATTTATGGTGGGAGCCATTCAGACGGGAGTATGCTTGTCCTTAACAGTGATCCAATATTTGAAATTGTTTTCCTTATTTCCAAATATTTATTATTAGCATCTGCAAGTTAATGAAAATAATTAAAGTTAAATTTAAGTATACAATACTTTTTATATAATGGTTTGTTCTTAATAAATTGATTATCTCTTAATATAATTAGGAATAGAGTTACAGTTTAAATTTATTGACTATTTGGAAAACTATATCATTTGATAATAGCAGTTATTGTAAGGTAAACTTGGGAGAGACGCCATACTCGAAAAGATTAACGATTTTTTTTGTATTTGAAAGCTCTTAACGGGATCTTATTAATTTTTTCGCTGACATTTTATGTTATATTAATTTATAAAAGCAAAGAGAATGAATAATAATTGTTGGTTTAATGTCTTATTTGGATTGTTATTACTAGTACACTGCGTTTCATCCTTTTATGATAGGGGTCTTCGATTAAATTTTGGTTTTGACATCGGATGACGGGTTTAGAATGCTAAGGACAGTAAAGAAAATGATTTATTTGTTAAATTTTGTCTTATAATCGTAATTGTAATTCCATATATTAATTCTGTTGATATTTTTTATTTAGTTCATAGCCAAAATAACTAGTACCCTGCAGTCCAAAACTATGTATGGACTATGTGTAGGGAATTTAATGATCGTCAAAATAGTATGGTTTGTGTTAAATAAGTCGAGCCGTTTGTTAGCTACGTCGCCTAATAGTCTAAAAACCCGCTATATCAGAAAATTTTACTCGTAACGGTGACTTTATTAGCTATCCTATTGTACCCATATTATCATCCAAAATGTATAATGAGCTCAGTTTTCAATAACCATATCAATAGTTTATTTGAACTCAAAACATTTCTATACTGTTTTCTCATAATTCGAAATATGGGTTTCTAGATTTCCAAAGATAGTTACTGGCTGCCTACTATGACATAGCGACAAAAAAATTTCGGAACAATAGATTTTCAACTATTTCACTCTAAAAAATCACCAAAAACTCTCTCTTTTTGGCGCATTGGGAGAAAATAAGCTGCCGGTCGTAAAAGGATGAAACGATATTTTTGTATAAGAAAAATTCGCACGACTTTTTAAATTATTTGCAACAAACCTAGCCTTTTGTTTTATAGTCCAGACGATGTCCAATAATAGAACCTTTCTTCGTGGCAAAAAAATTGAGATCAAATATATATTATAGACATATCGAAATATCATTGTACATGATTAAATTTTAGAAATTAAAATAAATTATATTTAAATTGAAATAGTTTTTAGAAACCATGTATTTAGGATGTCGACAAGGGTTTTGCACAATATATAGTATTTATCAATTTTTGATTTTGATTTTGATTTTTTATTCGAATAAAATCCAAACTTTTTAATTCTATAACGTAAAATCAATTTAACTATTGCTATGTTAAATTTAAACGAAATATCTTATAATTTGTAATAGTTAAATTTAAATTTCTCTCAAATTTGAAATAAAAGATAACGTTGTATTTTGACGATTTTGAAGATAATTGGAGATAAGATTATATCAGTATTTTAAATCAAAACTAGACTTAATAAAGCTTTTAAATTTATACAGATTGATGATTACTTTATTGGTGTTATAAAATTGTGCTATTTTTATTAAGACTATTAAATTAAATAATAAATTTTCCAAAAACTTGAAAAAATCGTTATAAAACCCGTGGCTATAAAAATATAATTATCAGATTTAATAAATCAGATTTTTGGTGCCTGAACTTCAACTTGACATACTCGTATAATTTTTTATTTAATACCGTCGGTATATATTAAATATAAGTAAAATAAAATAGTTTATGAAAAATTATTTGTCCAATATTAGGGTTATTGGATGTCCTACTGATTTATTTTTATCTATGTTTTATAATTTGTAATCTGTTTCTTACTTATTATTATTTCAATAGTAATTGCATTTAACTTTAGCAATGAAACACTTTCTAAAATTTAACAAAAACAAATATTTAAAAAAACAACTATATATACAAATAATAATTAACATCATGAACAGCAACAAAGCTAATTAAGCCCCTAGCGGATTCACCTCGCCATTAAATATTTCAATAATGTAAATGTAAATTTAAAATTTGAAAACTGTGTTTGGAAATTTTGATATGTAACCATGTATATATTTTAAATGTTTATTCTAATAAAATAAATTTTTATAAAAAAAAACAAATAATAATTATAATAAAAACTAAATACTAAAATATTTTATTCAATATATAATACAGCTAACAAAATGAAATAAAATAAATTTTTCGGTCAAGTACAAACTGAGTAATAATTCAAAATTATGTGCAATTTTTAATTTGAATTGGACAAAATTGAACATAATTGGTTAGAACTCAAAATAACTCTATAAGAACTTGGTGATAAATCAAGCATTAAAACATATTTTGTGTTTGTATTAATGATTTATCAGCAATGGCTGTATTCCGTTGCATAATGTTTTTTGTCTGTTGATTTTTGTGTTACACAAAGGGAGGTGAGGATGACGATGACTGCATATAGAGAGAATGAAAATTGCATGAAATATTGAATTGTTAACAGCACCGAAAATGATAAATAGTCCAAATATTTACACAAAACATTGTTCTTCACTAAAGCTATGAATATTTAAAAAATGGCTTCAATGTGGAATTTATTGAATGAAATTCTGTCTCAATATACACATATCAAAGTCTCAATATTCAAGTTTCAATATCTCATAAACAAGAGGAATGCTATTAAATTGTTATGCATTTTTAATTTTAACATTTGCAGTCAGATTTACCGTCTTCGGTAATATATTAATCAGAAAATTTATTTATAAATTCAAATCTAAGATATTTATTAAAGAATACTATATTTTAAAATGAAAAAAATTAACAAAATAAAAGTATACATTCACCAAACAAAAGTCACTGTGGGCTCGTTGAATTTCATCACCGCCCATTTTAATCATTTTGCATTAAATGTCAAATTTTACTATCACACAAACTGAACTTATATAATAAAAATATGCTGTCCTATCCGTATATTATTCAGATACAATCCATGGTTTCCATACAAATAGTACTTTAAAGAAGAAAAAAAACTTGTGGAACTAATTTTTATTAAACCACCCGATTTCACACCAAGTTGCACTGCGCACATTATGATGTGTCTCTATATCTCACAGCCAGACCCGAAATTGATTAAAAACTCAAAGTAACGATTTCTTATTTATAAAGTAGAAAATTTGGAAGGTTTAAAGCGGTCAACTAAAAATATTTCATTATTAATTTTAATATTGTAAATAGTATTTTATATTTAACAAATTTTTACAGTTATAAAAACAATATACATATGAATTTTTAAAGATAAATAATATAATAAATTGTTTTGAAATTAATTAGAATTTACACAAAACTAAGTACTCAATAGTACTACAGGCAGTACTACTAGAGTGGGCATTTCGAGGAAAATGACACTCCTTTACAAATAGAACAAGTATCACAAGGCTCGACCCAATACAGGAGAATAAATATCAATCCACCAACAATACGGGAAGTCAAAGAAGCAATTGAAAAGCTGAAAAACAACAAAGACGAAGGAATCGACGGAATCCCCGCTGAATTACTGAAAACCGATTCCGAGGTATTTGCTAATATTCTACTTCCGTCAATTCCACAAATTTGGTCAAGTGAAGAAATCCCAAAATCATGGAAAGAGGGGATAGTTATAAAACTACCAAAGAAAGGAGATCTATCACTGTGTGAGAATTGGAGAGGCATTACCAACCTCAACAGTGCTACCAAAGTGCTTGCAACTATAATCCTAAATCGAATAGCGGACCATATAGAACTCCAACTTAGAGATGAACAAGCAGGATTTAGGAGGGGTAGAAGTTACATTGATAACTCAAATACTCTCATGACATGGTCAAGACACAGGTCTTCATTAACAAATGTCTGTGAATCATTTGTAAAGTAAAATCGAATACGTAATGAAGACCTATGGAGACTAAGTGGAGAAGATCCTATGAAGAAACAAATAAAGAGGAAAAAGTGGCGCTTCATAGGACATTCACTTAGGCGGACGAGCAGCATAACGAAACAGGCTCTGGACTGGACGCCACAAGGAAGTAGAAGTGTGGGTCGCCCCAAGCAGACTTGGAGAAGAACAATCGAGAGCGATCTACAAGGTTACGGAAGGAGTTGGAGAGAGGTTAAGCCAATGGCCAAGAATAGAGTGCGATGGAAGGGATTAGTCAACACCCTATGTTCCCTAGAGGAATGATAAAGGAAAAAAAGTACTTAATTCGTTGGTTATAGTATTTGTTACTAAAGCGACAAACTTTTTCTCGGCAAGAAATAAGCATCATTACTTATCACGGCGAAAATTACAATAGGACTAGAACTTGCTGTATTTCTTTTATGTTGTTATTTTTTTAATTTAAAGAGCATATTATTATTGACGTCGTAATATTACTTTCTTATTGGATAATTTTATAGATTAAAAAAATTAAAAAGCAACCTTTAATTTATAATTAGGTGTTTAAAATATGTATTTAATTTCATTTATAATTATAAAATATATGTTAACTTTTATATAAATTTATTATAAGTTCTAATTACGTTTTGGTATAACCTTCAAAAACTTGAGGCTGGACTTTTCACAATATTTACTTATTTCCTAATATAAAGAGAATGATTTTAAGTGTTGAAGTATATACTTAATTTGTACTTACATTTTCCGACTTATATCTCAGAAGCAAAAGAACGATAATAAATTTCAAAAATTTATTCCCATTTTACTAATGTTAAAAATTACAATTGGATTGGAATTTATGTTCTGTTGCTGCTTAGCGTTAATGTGGGCTATTTTGTGGCAGAGGACATAAATAAAGTGGTTTTCCGAGACTTTGTCCATTGATTCGATTGAGCAAGGGATTGTAACTGGGTCGACAATAAATTAGATGGTATATTAGTCAAGTGAGAGTTCTTTGACAAATTTGTAAGAATTATAGATATATAAGATGGCTAATTTGCATTTAATTATTGCAAATTGACTTATTCGAACGATTTAATCGATAATTTCGTTGTTAACTTTAAAATATTAATGCTCTATGTACTCTCAACTTAGATCCCAATTGGGGGTTTAGTCCTCTAGTTTTGGTTTTTATTTATCCTTTACCGTTAAATTGAAAAGTTTTTGGGCGATAATGGAATACTTTTTGTCGATTGCTTCTGTATCGTCGTACAGTGATGGAGCCTCGCCCAGGATAACGAAAGTGCCCAGAATGGAAGCTATTGTGAAGATCCAAAGGAACAAGCGGTCCATCACCATGGCCACAAAGCCCCAGTCCTGATCCTCCGCATTGAATTCGTCCTGTCTTTGCATGTGGTGCTGGATGAACATCACGTTATGCATTGCTTTCTCCAGCTCAAATGGATACTTTTTGCGCCCCTCCATGTCACTCATGGACTCGTCCAAACCCGACATCACCGATGGTAGTCCGTTGTAGCCTAGGCCGCTTAAGCCTCCTCCCAGAGCACCCACTAATCCACTAAACCTGTTTTTGATTGAAAGTGCTTTTAGTTTAAAGTTAAGCCTTCAATTGGTAAAGATTTTCTCGGTGTGTATTCATTTTTTGTTGCCAACATTTGAGTTTTATAAGCAATTAAAAGAGATTAATTTGTCGGATAACAAATAATAAATAGTTATTTGTGCAACAAGGCTGAAAATTCAGGTAATTTCTAACGAGAAAATAATCTGAAAATCCGAAAAGTGAGTTTTTATTACTCGAAACATAACATTTTTGCAATCCTATTTTATACAAAAAAAATATTCACGACCTGAATCAATAAAATGAAGAGTTTAGGGGTAAAATGGCGGCTTAATTTTGTCAGGGAATGAAATTTATTTGGTTTTTTAACGTGTGAAAAAAATTGCGAAATTGTCATTAGTGAAAAAGATTTACTTTGCTATATTCAAATCAATATTGAAAAAGTTAACTTCGATATGGGCTAGCAAAAAAGTAATTTTAACATTTAAATGACAATTAATTATTAAAATATATGTGAATTAATCTTTAAAAAAATTATGAAAATGACATGGTCCCGAAAGAAAATTCTTGGCTGCTAATTCACTGAAACTGTGTTGCGATTTATTGTCATGTCATCCTATCTAGAATGGAATGAATTGAATTCTTTAAAAATTACTGATTTTGTAAATATCAAAATAATACCTCTTATTGAATTGCAAATAATTTACCGAGGATAAGCATACACATTCGTAGCACAAAAAACTATTAGTGACTATTATGATTAAAGAGAATAGTATAACTTAGATATAGAGATGGAATATATTATCTACTTCATAAGTATAATTAAAGAATATGTCAATAAGAAATAATGAATTTGAATTTAATTCGCAATTAAAATCGCATTTGCAATCGAAACCAAAATTAAAAATAATTATAAAATTTTGAGCTATAGTACCTGTTTGTGGCAGTCGTTGTACTGTGGAGTCCGTTACAGCCAGCTCTGCCCTGCATATGTCGAATCGAGTCCGGACTGGAGCCGCCCGAGCCACATTGAATTTGAGCTTGAGCCGCCAGAGCGGCACCGAACTTGCTCTTTTTCAGCGTTTTGTTTCCGTAGTGGATTTTCTTGGCGGCCAAATCCTGTCAATTTAATTTGTGTCAGTATGTGATATCGGGTCGTATATCTGGTCAGGGGTTGGTAGTAATCAAAGAGCAATTCTCGAGTTACACTTACCCGCAATAGGTCCTTAGGGACTCGCATCAGCAGGAGCTTGGGTAGCCGCTTTATGAAGAAGCTCCGAACCCAAGGCGCCATTTTATGGGTGCTCGGCTTCCGATAATGAATATTCAATATTATGATCGTGATCACGACACTGAGACCGACCAGGAGCATAGTGAAGAGAAGGTACTTGCCCAGGAGGGGCAGCGCCAGCGAGGTGGAGGGTATAATTTCGGATATCAGCAGGAAGAACATGGTTTGAGAGAGGAGAATGCTGATGCAAAGGGCGATTTTTTCACCGGAATCCGCTGGCAGGTAAAAGACAAGAACACTTAGGTACGAAATGCCTACACAGGGGATGATTAGGTTGACTGTGTAGAACAGGGTTTTGCGCCGAAGGGTGATGTTGAAGAATATGTCTATGGCGAAATAAAGGACATGCAAATTAATGCGAATATTTAACTCTCTATGTGTGGAGTTTTAAATTTATGAAAATTCGCAGGAGACGATGACGAAAATCGAAAGCGATTACTGCAGAAATTGTAAATTCTCTCACCTGGGTAGGGTTCAGAGCAGCAGGGATAGAATTCTTCGTGCCTTTCAGCCGGCACTCCCAAGATGTCCCACTCCACAGATGGATAATATTCCCGTAATTCGATGCCAATTTCCACCTTGTTTCCCTTATCCTTTTTCTGATCCTTGTGCTTCAAATCGATCTGCAATTGCATTGAGGTTAATTTGGTTGCATTGATATTATTAGACAAGAGTATTTGCGGTGAACAGGAAATGCTTTCTGTCCGTTTCTCCCATTTCTGGACAACGATACCGGAGAATAGGGGGGATAATCTTTGAGCAGCTTTACACTTGAATAAATTGAATATTCCGAATATTTCCGCAACGGTAATTGGCAAAAAGTGAACTGGGAAGAATTGCTGTCCTTTGTGATATCAAAATGACTTACCTGGTATCCGTCATAGGTCCACGACCCGAATTTCATGAAACACGTCTGCTGGTCGAACGGGAAGTATCGAACGTCGATTTCACAAGAGGATTTGAAAATGGCTGGAGGTGTCCAAACCACCCGACCCGTATGATGTAGAATAGCTTTGGTCATGGTTGTCACCACATACTCCCCATCAGCACTGTAACGATTGGACAATTGGGGTTGAGTTGAAGGGGGTGTATTTAAATTTACCGGATAAACATATTAATATTGAAAATCCAAGTTTTCCCAGCCTCATCAATCAAGACGTCGTTTTTATTTCGTTTCCGTAATCTATGAAACGTGGACGGAAGCCCAATCGAGGTGGAGATGATGATGGGAGGCCATCTATCTAACCGGGCACTCCTCTCTCTTCTACTCTAAACAGAAGACGACTCCTCGTGACAAGAGAATCAGATTATTGAAACAATGAAGGACCATAATGCATCGATTCAGTAATTTTTCACACCGCTTCCCATCCCTGTCAATGAGGTAATTTATTGAATAAACTCGTCTCCCGACCTGGAGAGAGATAGTGGAAATAATAGGGGCACTTCGAGAAATCTCTTATCGCCATCAGGAGAAACTATTATTAGCCATTCTGTTGTTATTATTCCAAATAAAAATGTCAATAATAAATTGACCAACAGATGTTGAGCCTCTTTCTGGGCCTCTCCTACCTACCGAGACCCGGGTTTGTTTGGCCGAAAATTTGCCCCGTTTTATGTGGCGCCACGGTAGTAGTGCTTGTGATGAGGGTGAATGGGGTATAGATATATATTTGCTTAACCGGAACCCAGCCTATTTTCCCTAGTTTTCCGTGAATCTGGGCTGGGGGATATGGGCTGCAAAATCGGAAAGTGTGGCCGTGCGGAAAGTTGAAAAATGTGAACAGAGTCACCTGATAGTGCTTTACTACTCTTGTCTACTCTTACAGGAAACGAGTTTTTGTCCAGTTCTCAGTAATAAATATGGGAATAATGAACTATGAGGATTTGATACCATTTCTCTCTTCTTTTAAAAGCACCCTAATCAAGAGCTATGTAATTAGTTGTTTTTATGGAAGAACCTAAAGGATATTGTGGTGTTCTACAAGACCCGGGTATTTTGTGAGTAGATTCGTATTTGAAATTGGTTTAATAAATTGAAAACTAATCCGGTCTAAAATGGAGTGTCTAGATTTCTAGGAATGGTATTCAATCTGATAGATATTAAGTTGGGATCTGAAAATAGAATCGACTGGCAGTTGACTTGTCTTTTATGCCCAATTACTGAGCTAATTAATTGAATTATGGAAATAAATAAGTTACACTTGACCTGTAAAATTAGATGACTGAACTTTTAGTAACGGAAATTATTCCAAAAACATAATTTCTACCTTAAATTCGTTGTTCTCTCGATTCAAAGACACCTTTACATTCTTGTTAAGAACTTATTCAATAAGTGACAATTAAATTGGTAATTAATTTTCCAAGCGTTGTTCCCAACAAAGAGGCTAATTTGATATCATCGAAAAGTCGTGGCACGTTTCGCACAGAAACTTAAATCGGCAGAAATTAAATTTTAACATTCTCTCCTCTGCAACTTTTTCCAATCTATTACTACCTACCCCCTTTTAGACAAACTTCACCTTTGTTCTTCTCCTTCTTCTTTTGCGGAACTTTTTGAAATGAAAACCCCACTTACTTGTTATACAGCACAATATCGGGTAACCAAATGTGCTCAGATGGTACATAGAGCTCTGTCACGCCTCCATATTCCGATGGATCCCAGATAAATTTATAGTCTTGCCATTCCTGCAACGAGTCTTTGCTATCTTAAACGGATATTGTGCAACGGTAAATAAACTTTGACATACGTGCTCCAGCCAGACGTTCGTCGTCAGGATCTGGTCCTTGAGATTCTGAAACGGTAAGATAAGAGCGGGTGTGTATTCTCTTCTCTGAGTTCTCTGAATCACCTCCATCCAAATCGATATTCATTAAGACAAACTAGCGCTTTTCGTAATTCTCAATCTATTTTGATTAGTCTCTTACTTCACTATCAAATATTTTCTTTCATGTTTAGGGTTGTTATGTTTGTAAAACAAGTATTCTTTTTGTAATTTTCAATTTATCACAGGTTAAAAAAATAACAACTAGTATTTATACAATTAGTTCGAGTGTCAATTAATGCTTAAATAAATATATTTTGAAATATATTAAAACATGCACATAAATCTAAAAAACATTGTTTTGATCAAATTCAAAAAAAAATTTTTTTTTTCTCACTCACAAACTATTTGTCCTTGTTCTTATTCCTGTTTCTATTCTGCAATTATCTGGTGATTAAGATAATTTTATTTCTAATCTCTTTTTTACTAGTATAATATATGAGTAATGAACATTGGCCATATAAGCAAATGAACAACGAGTCATAGAAAAGAGATATTATTTTCTATGTGAAAGAAGGAGACCAAAGATATAAATCCTTTATAACATAATCTTATTATAGAAATAAAATAGAAATTGGTTGAAAAGTCAAATCTTAATGTTTTTGAAAATAAAACGATAATTTTTAAAAATTATGGTGTTATTAGTTAAAGAATTCATAAAGTTTTGTTTGAAGCACTGTCGACAATCATTATTAAAATACTTATCTTCTATTGAACACTAGCAACAATCTTGATTTTTATCAACGCTAGGGATTCTCCTTAAATCACCAGTGACTAGACAAAATTTTTGCAGTTCTCAGATTCGCACTTTATATTGAATTTAATTATTGCAGATAGCAATACTACCATTAGTCTATTGAATCGACGCCGACTCTGAGCGAAAGAGCGCGCGCGGGAACCACGTTGTAAACTTTTATCATTAGCCGAGAGTTAATTAAATGAATTTCAAAATAAATTGTAAAACTTTACAATAACATTTATGTATGTACTATATTTTGGTGTGTACGAGTATAGGAAAAGTATTTGCTTGGCGTTGCAAAATTAAACGTTTTTCCCTTACTTTCAATTCGGTACGAGGGCTAAAAATTAAATTAAATGTTTTTGGTATCATCCAAAACAATTAATTGCGGAAATGTTTGCCGAGTCATCATCATGGCGAAGAGTGTGGAGGAGGAGTGGACAGACACGTTTTATTGTTGAACTCGCTGCTGCTGCTTCACAGAACAGAGCCCAGAGTGGTGCAGACCGAACACTATTTGTCACTCTAGGAGAGCAAAGTAAATGAGAAATTTCCAATTATGGTCCCGTAATTACGGTGGCAATGCAATGGATTTGTTATAAATGTATCCGCAATTATATCCACGGAATTCACTGGAATTACTGGATAATGATCCCAGGCCCCCATTAAAGGGAAATTGCAGTGAGGGCTTTAATTTTGTGTGTCTATTTCAATTCAGAAAATGACACAAGGCACATTCGAATCGACACTGACTCGAAAAATTAGAGACTTTTATGTACTCCACTAGACTATAAATTGGAATCTAGGCAATGCTCGAATGCGATTGCCAAACACTGTGTAATGCTATACGACTCCGGAAGCTAACGGAAATCAAATTGTTCGCCGTTTGCATTTCAATACCACTATGATTTATTTCCGCTCCCTTTTACAAACGATATTATCCAATAGAATAAAAGTTCAAGGTACAAAAAGATTAAATGACTATTATTATTTAATCAGATGCTGCATTTTAAATAAAAAACAACCATTATCATTTATTTTTTTTTATATTTATTATGTTTTAAATTTTTTTATCGAATAATATAATTTAATGTATATAAAAAAAACTTTCGGATAAAATTAGGACAATATTTAATAATCTAATTAAATTACTTTTTAATCAATGTTTGAACACCTAAAAACTACACCAGAATTTATAGAAGGACCTTAAGTTTTAAGCATTCTTTGTCCGCTCAGGATATAAATTTGATAAAAATATAAATACAAAATTATAAAAATTGGTATTAAAAACATTTGGTAATTCAATTTTCTTTATAAAGGGTTTTCTAATAAAAAGTTTCATTGTTATATTAGTAAAAAAGGGCATTATATAAAAGAAATCAGTAGATGTTCATTACTTAATCATTGTTTAAACAACATACGTTTAAAAATTTACCGTAATAAAATACGAGTAAATTTTTAGAAAATGAGGTTTTTAACAGATACGAATACGAGTGTTTTTGTTAATTATATATTTTTCTAACAAGATTTGTACAAAATTGAATACAATTCGCTGATTTATTTGCTACTATTTCTTCGCAAAATAAAAAGTTATGAATAAGAATAAAATACCGTACTAAATTATCAAAGTAGTTGTTTAATGATCATTTCGTTCTAATTTTTTCGGTGTATCACAGATATACATCATCATACACTTCATCACTAATATTCTCGTGATAGCACTCATTATTTAAATCAAAAACAAGAACCAACATTTAAGAAAACTTCAATTGACCAAATTTTATGGGAAAAAAATCCAATTGATTTATTGACAAAAAACACAATTATAATATTTGACTTTTACACATACCACTTAGATCGAAAATTATAATTTATAGTAATAATAAATTAACTATTAGTATAAAGTACTAATTTTGTGTATTAACATGATTTGTGATTTTTAAATAACGTATAACCAAACAGTATGTAATTATGAGGGACTTTTTAGAGGAAATATATTGGCTTATAAAATATTAAGAATTGTATAAACATATTTGTTGAACCTACATTTATTCAATATATTTCTATCCGAAATATTATGTAAAATTCGATTAAATAATATGATAATAACTTACACAAAGTTGTTTAATCTTAATGAATCCACCAATTTCTTGTAAATATTTATATTATATTTAAATCACGGGCGGGCATTTTATAGCGCAAAAAAAGTTGTTTATCAAGTTGTATATCAATAACATTGCGAAATAAAATTCCTATCGAATTATAGGTAATGGCGCTTTAATAGTTATTTATGCGTTTTTAAAATTGATTATATGACACTAGAATTGGTTCCGTCAAAGACCTTTTTATAGCACAAATGCTTTAAAGAATTCTTTAAACTAATTAATTGAAAAGAAATAGTCATGAAAGTCTTGAGGTTGGAACTCCCCATGTTCCTTACAGAAATTGAAATGGAAGTTTATATTTTTTATTAAATAATTCACATAACTAATCGATTAAAAAATATTTTATATTGCAATGAATTGTCACAAAATTTTAATTNCTAATTAATTGAAAAGAAATAGTCATGAAAGTCTTGAGGTTGGAACTCCCCATGTTCCTTACAGAAATTGAAATGGAAGTTTATATTTTTTATTAAATAATTCACATAACTAATCGATTAAAAAATATTTTATATTGCAATGAATTGTCACAAAATTTTAATTAATTGCTGATTTAATTTGATTAATTAACCAAGTTTTAAGTACTCCATATAATTAAAATTTTTTTTTTTGTTTTTTTATTAATAGATAAATATGTTAAATTTGATGTTTTCAGCAAAATAGAAAAATGTTTTAAGAGCTTTTTCATTACCATATTTGATCGTCCTTTAAAGATATAATTTTCTGGACACGGAAAAATTACCCCATAGATTCATGAGTGTACTTAAACAAATAAATTAAGGTTAAAAACAATTAGACTTTATCCATATAATAGTTATTTATGTTAGGAATGTGT
>JXOV01029673.1:0-15477 GCA_001014945.1 Clogmia albipunctata
TTTTGAACGAAAATTGACGAGTGTGCAACGTCTTCCTGTACGGCACAGAACCCTTTTATTAAGCACGTTTATTATTGGACTTATTTCCGATAACGGAGTAGGCAGGCAGGAATCGCAAATTCATATGCCTGTATTGTATTAGTTTCCCGCTTGCTCTCCTCTCTGTTCTTCTCTGCCAAATGACGTAACCATCACAATTCCATTGACTGTCACCACATTTTAAAGTACTTTCCATGCTCCTCATCTGAACACACAGCGTATTATTATTATTGATATAACCATCGGAGTAAAGAAAAGGTGTATTTCATCCGTCCATACATAGAGAAGAGTGGTTTAGAGAAAGAGTCGTCAGTGTAAAACAAGAGAGAGGACTGCGATGGGAAGGCAGGCAAGGAAGAAGACCCGATAGCTGGCATTAATAAATTAATATGTATGTAACGAATATGTATATGAGTATAACGCCGCTTTGCACTGAATGCGTGGGCGAATGACGTCATTTTCATTTCTGCTATTCAAGAGAGGAATTGTGACAGCCGTAGAAGAGGAAGGGTGGCCGAAGGGTCCTTATTGGATGAGGCGGTAGGAAGGGAAGGGCCAGCGTATTATGGTGGTGTGCTTGGCGCTGTGGAAAACGGAGCCATCGAACAGGATTTGGTTTATTTATTTTTGTGTGTCGCTGGGGTATTTTTAGTTTTTCGATTTTGGAATGAGCTTTATTATGTACCTATAGTTTGCCATGATTTCCATAATTTTACGCCGTAAGGAATTTGGAACATGACATTCACAAGGACTGACAGTTTTTAATTGAGCCTTTGATGTTTTTACAAATAAAACGTCTCGGAATTGAGTAATGGAAACAATGGTAATTTTAAAATACTTTCAATACTGGACTCTGAATTAATTGCTTCCTGATGGGCGTTGCCACTAGAAATGCAAATTTCTCCCGGATCTGTTGTTGGTTTTTCCCATTTCTCCTTTTAAAAAAAATCTCCAATTTGTTCTCTCTGATCTGACAGCTTTGACACTGGGTAAATTTTATGAATTTTTATCAAACTGGTGTCTTTCCGGACTCAAAATACTGTAAATGTTGTTCTAGAATATGTCACACCATCGTTCTCATAACATGTAGCATGCGTGGTGCTGATGAGCAGAATCCACGAGTCAAAGCCATGCATCCATTTTATTTTGCCACTTTATTTTATTTCGCGGTTTTAGTACGTTCTTTATTATTGGCTAGTTTATTAGTACATCTTGAAAATCGATTAAAGATGCATCTTTATTTCAGATGTGCCTTAAAAAGGAAAAAAAAACAAACGTCACTACTATGCTGTCAATGACATTTACTTGGCAGCTCTTAAACGAACTATGTATAATGCCAACAATAGTTTTACTTGTTTAATTACTTGTGTTATTTTACAATAATATTCCATTATAAAATTGGTTAGTGGTGGTTTGGTTAGGGTTGCTCACTGGTATCCACGTCTTAAGAACAGCTATTTCAAATGTCTTCACTTTTAGACTGAACAATAATAACGACCTAGGCTCTGTCTGGTGATGACGGAAAAATAATTTTTATAGAGCGTAAAACGCGATTGCGCTAGTAAACGCCCCAAAGTTTGTCGTTCATTCATTCGGGCAGCTTCCGATTCTTGTTGCAGACGGAGAGCATTATAATAAAATATTGGGTGGCGTATTCGTTCGGCAATAATTTTTTTTATCGTGTGTGGACTGCGAAGCGACTAATTTAAGTGTTGGTTTTGTCAATTTCTAATAAGTTGAATTATTAAATAGACGGAGAGAGAAAAAGGAGTTAAGAATACGAGAGGCGTTTGTGATTAAATCTGTTCCATTTTGGTTGTTACTCGTAATCAACATAAGGTACATAAGATTTGGTTATGATTTTGTGTAAATACCTTTGCATCGTTTAACGGCGAAATTGACCTGTTGTCAAGGCGTAATTTCCGCCCGATTTTTGTATGTGGGTGTCTCTATGAGCTTTGAAATTTGAAAACATCAATCGCTTTGCAAAGTCGCCGAAACAATGCTAATGTCTCTTGGTTGAATGCAAAGTGCAATTGACATAATGCTAAACGACAGGTCTGTTGGACCTATAATTTGTGGTGTGCTAAAAGTGTAAAATGTGTTTTTGCGGAAACATCAAGCATTGTTGCCATATGGTATGTGAATCAATAAATTTGCACTTCCAAGGAGGAGGGTGTGTTTTTTTATATTAGATTATGGTGGTGTTCTTTGGAATGGCTAGTGTTGTGTCTTTTGATATGACGTTATCAGTATAATATAATGCTGTTTCTGTTGTTTATTCATTATAGCGTTTTACTGGTATTTTACTTTTATTATTTCAATAGAATCAACAGCTGTTTAAGTTATTAGAAGCTTTCATTAAAATTATAACACAAAAGTTTGAATAATGTTCTTGTCTTGTAAAAAATTCTACAATATTGTATAAAACATCTTATTATTGTTTGTAAAATCGAATATCTTGTTCCATTTTATTCTCATTCAATAAATACAATCGGCAATGTTTTGGATTCTGTTCCATTGCCAAAAAAGTGTATACGTAATTGAAATATTCGGACTGGTTAAATGAGACGAGGGCTTTCTGTTGGGATTTCGCAATTAAGTCCAACTTAATGGTATCAGTTTACAATTTATTATTTTGTTTTATCCAATTCTGCACACCCACATTTTTCAATTTATCGCTCGAAAATGGCACAGCATGTATAAAACTATATGTATGTATAAATGTATGACCGGTCTGGAATGTGGATGTTGCTTAAAGTTTTTATGAGTAATGGCTAAAAATCATAAATTACACTCGTTGATACAATATTACAAATATTAATATAGATAAAATCAGTTTTTATTTATGTTAAATTACTGTAAAAATATGGACTGTATGTCATTATTGTTGAATTGAAAAAAATTGTTGTAATACATTGTTACAAGTGAATACTTGTGGGATTTGCGTGATTATCACAATATGATTATCATTGTCAGAATCCCCAAACTATAATCACAGTGAATTCCCGATTAATTTGTTTCGTGGCAAACTATATTTAAAATAAATGATGATAACTTATAGTAAATAATAGATTTAATTAGAATAGTCTAACTGTAATAAGTTATTTTACAAGTTTGAAACAAATGTTCACCACCGAGAGCCCACTGTAAATTTGATTTCGCTTTAGTGATACGCCATTTTACTATGTGGTTTTGCCGGCAGAACCATTTTCCGAATTTTCTTTGCTTCTTCCCAAATTAGCGATTTATTGTAAGGCACTGAATCTGTCTTATCAACAACTGTATAACAGAAAACTTGTTTGTGGCTTTTAGGTACTTAATAAAGCCATTCACCGAGAAAAGTCTATCGGAAAACATATTTTATCCTATTAAACGCTGTCGGAGACAGACGGCCGAAGAGATGTTGGATAGCAAACATTCATAGTATTGTGTATGGGGGGCTGGATAGATGATACTATAAAAATGCACTTTGACAATGAACACACAAGTACAGAAATATGTATGTATACATTGTGTTGTGAGTGATTGCAGAAATTGATTTTACATTGCCATTTAATTGTGGTTTGTTGGAGTCATTTGTCGTGTTTTTGTCATCAACAAGAGGAGAGCTCTTTGGGGGAAGAATGACATGATTTTATTCAGGGAATATCACCATTTTCCAGTTCTTCGGGTTCTTCGACTACACGCCTGACATTTTTGGCATTCCATTTGGAAATTAAACGAAATTAGAATTTGTCACTCAAACGGCTCTACAATATTATTGTGAATAGTGCGATTTTCTTGCTTTTTTATGTTACTGATAACAGCGGTATGTGGTGTTGTTACATAATCGATGTACATTATATATTAGTTTGTTTTTTACATTTGATAAAACAAAGATTCAAAGAGGCGGCTCCACCGATTATTGGTTTCCCGATGGAAATCATTGAAATTCCATTGAAAATAACTGGCTGTTAGAAATTTGAATTTAATATGCAATTTAAATGCTATGTATTTTGTCAGTGTGTTCCGTTCGGGTGTTCAGAGGAAATGGTCAGAAGAATCTTGACGTGATAATGTTTTTTTTCTTCTGACATAAAGAATACATGGCCTGAACTCCTCTTTTATTACAGAATATTGTTTAAGACTTAAAATACGCGAAATGTATTGTTTTGTTGGGTGTGGCACCTAATGGAACAGAATGATCAATAAGGTTAGAGAAAAGCCAGTTTTGCAACAGTTGCCAAACTAATATGCACATTAAAGTAACATGCTACAATATTTTCATTTTTTCAAAATGGTGTGCAAAACATATTTTGACAGAAATTCTATTGATACAAATTACTTGAATTCCACTTCCTAGCTTTCATTTTATTACTGCCTCATCATTCATTTAAAATTGTGTAATGTTGATAACAGAAACGCGTTAATTTGGGTTTTTGTGGGAGGGCAATTTTTAAAGGTACATCAAACTTTCCCTCACAGAAACCATTACCAGCTAAAATTTGTTTGGTATTAGTCCAACATGATGATAAAGTCTATATTTTTGTGTTATCAAGAAATTGTTACAATACTACTTGAATTGCATTCATCTAAATATAAAGGCTTTTGTATGGTTTTTGTTTCCCAAACTGCTAATGGTGTTGGTTGGTGTCATTACATATTAGTAGATAAGCCACCAATAAATATTTCCAAATTCTGCTACTTCCATATCGAAAAGACGCCCTTTTCCGAAAAGCGGATTTTGTATTTCCCAAAAGGGAGACCAATTGGGATTTAGTTTTTGTTGTGTTTATCAAAAGGAACAAGAGAGTCGCCTCATCCAACACCAGTATAAGTTAAGTTGGAGGTCTGTTATCATCACCCTGGTTTGAGGCGTTGTTTTCGGCTTAGTGAATGGGAGTTTAGAACTCTGACACGACTCTTAAACAATAGACAGAGCAGTGTGGTGGTATAGAGTCACAGAGTGTTGTGGGAATAAAGTAGTGTCTTAGTCTATATTAATTTTGGTGTTTTTGACAATCAGAAATCGTTCTTTACTTAGGAAAAAATCTTGTGGATTCGCTCTGTTGTTTAATTATTTGGAGAGAATCAAATCAGTTTGTGAAATTATTAATAGAAAAAACAGTTTCGCTTGTGTCGTCCATTAGTATTCCGACTGGTACATGACGATATATTTATTGGCGAAACACAAACAGCCGTGGTACTTGTGTATTTGATATAATATTTCCTTGGAGTTTAAGTTTTTCATGTGTGTGACGATAATTCATTAGAAGAAAATGAATTTTTATAATTTGACGGTGAGTCATAATTGGTTTTACAAAAATAGTCAGTTTTAATAAAAGTGAAAGAATTTGTTGAGTATAAAGAGTAGGAAACGTCGTTCTAATCTCTGTTGTGTTCCGATCGGCACGGGTATCTTTCTTTTGGACATCCGTTCGTTTTTTTATTATTAAAAATAAAGGTTTACTGCTTACACGTCTCTAAGGGTGATTCATTTATAATGCTATAATATGTTCAATAGAAGTGTATGCATAAAATATTGAAAGCGTGCATCAATGAGTAAATAAGTACATATCTGAACCGTGTCGCGCATTCGGACTGACTCGCCTTTTCGGATGGATGACTCTGATTCACATAAAAGAATCACTTTTAAACGATTGCACTTGAAATGGGTTCTAACTTCTTATACAAAATAATTATCTCGTATTCCACGAACAGTATTATTTATTATATTTTTTAAACTCATACACTGTCACGGGCATCTCCAGCGAAGCAACCCAGAAGTCCGTTCATTCAGTCTGGTATGGCTAACTGGTCACTATCATTTCCGTTTTCTTTTCTAACCAAATGCGTTCGGCTCGCCAGTCGAAAAGCAAATAAGAAGTCGATATGTGAAGAGAGCCAATTTGATTTGTTTCTAGGGCTGCCTGGTGCGATTAATAAAAGAACGTTCCTAATGGATTTTTATGAAACAAAATAATTTAAACTTGCAATAAACGTTACAGTAATTGGAGGTTCTTAAGTGTTTGTAGAATCTTAAGTAGTTAGAAGAGGGAGAGAGAGAGGATTTCATTTTATTTATAAAAGGGGTCTATCGATCTGATTCGTGAATAAGATCACAAGACCCTAACGTTATATATGTCTAGATAACACGCACTTTTAACCACATTAATGACAGACCATATAGAAAAACCATTTAGAAGCAATATACATACTTAGCCATGATAATAGAAAAAGAGGAGAAAAAAGAACTATAAATATGCGTTTATGGATGTGCACAATTAAAATGCATTTAACGCCGGAAACGGTCGTCGCATTTCACTAGTTTTGAGCGATTCAGACTTCTTAACTTTTGGTTATGTGCAGGCGCGCTGAATAAGATAAATTATGGGATTTACTGTATTACTTAATGTATCCATTGTTGTTCATTGCAGTACGGTCAACGTGTTCCAACGGCCGCATCTCCTAGCAATACGAATTCAAGCAGTTCATCCAACACAGGATCCCAGAGTGGAACCATCAGTACTAGTCTAAGTAATACTAATACAAATAACACAATGGGACCGAATGGTACGCCCCAAGTTCAAGAACAGTTATCCAAAACAAACCTATATATTAGAGGACTGCAACAATGCACAACTGATAAAGACTTGATTAACATGTGTCAACAGTGAGTATTGTATATAAAGCGCAGATCTTCGATTGAAGTGACTAATCAAAATATTTTCTATTTCCCCCAATCGACGCTATTAGATATGGCCCCATCACGTCTACAAAAGCCATACTGGATAAGGCGACAAATAAATGTAAAGGTGAGTGAAACATTGTGAATGTTTTATTAGTGTTACTCATTGATCTCAAGCGGTATGTTTTATTTTATTGCCTTTGAACAAGTGCGATTATGCCATTGTGAAAACAATTCAGAGTTCAGGTTTATTTATGTTAGTCGTTACTAAGTTGATTTTGTTTCAAGTTTATTATTATTAAGAATTTTCTTATTGCACTCTAATAATTATACTGCAATAACAGAAATCTATAAAAAAAAATGATCAAAAAAGTTGAAAAAGCTTCTTTTTTAAAATAAAGTGTATATATACAATTTTACATTTAAAATCATTCAGTTAATCGATATTACTTTAAACATAGATATTTTGTATAAACCAAGAGAAGAAATAAAAAGAGAATTAATATTTCCATTCATTTGAAACACCATATGGAAATTAATTTCAAAGAACTAAGATAAACTTTGTGTTTGATCTCCAGGTAATAATCCTTTGATTTTTCTTTTTAGGATACGGTTTTGTTGACTTCGAATCCCCAGCATGTGCCGAAGGGGCGGTAAAAGGTCTGACCGCAAAAGGCATCCAAGCTCAGATGGCCAAAGTGGGTATCTGGATGCTACATAGGCCGGCCATTGTACGTTTGTTTGCATGCAAGTAATACTTACCCCTTTTTTCTTGACAACAGTGCAGAAGGATTATCTATAGTGAACTTCTTTAAATGGGACCTAATACCATTTATTGTATTTCTTGTAGCTTTCTTAATTTAACCGTTTCAAAATTCGATTAATTATTTTGGTTTACATATGAGGAGCTAACATACTGTCGATTAAGCTATACATGTATCGTTTTACTGTGCCAACTAATGCGATAATTGAATTGGCTCCTTACGAATTTATAACTAAAATTGTTATTCTAAATGCTAACCAAACGCATTAGTGTCACTATAAATTTTAAACAAATTTGTGGAGAGCACCCATTTTGTTGCAATAAGCCTAATTAAGAGAATCGATTCGGTTAGCAACAACTAATATAACTAAAGTGATTATTGGATATCAATCGAAAGCAGTAAGGTAACAAATTTTCAAAGAATTTTCAATCAGTTACTTTATATCAGATATATAGATTATTTATTTGTGATCAAAATCAATGTTTAAGTTATAAAATGATATTTATTTTATTCAAATACGAATATTTTTTGTAGACAAAATTAATTAACACACTTTCATTCAAACAGTTAATATTTTTATGTGTTATCAAAATTAGTATAACTTTAATTATTAAACCAGTTTTTAATTTTTAAATAAAAGATGGATTTTTATTAAGTTATTTTTCAATCCTTGTGTAAATTATCTCTACTGTTTGTAGTAGTTATTTTTTTCATTTAAAGATTAGAAATACTTTGTAGAGAAAGCTATTTTATTAAGTATTTATTACCTAATAGTTATGTATATTAACAGATAATATGTAAATTTTTTAGCAGTGGTTTCATTAATTATTCTAGAGTTGTAATAAAAAAATGACAGGGGTATGAGACATTCATTTGAAATAATATTAGATGTAGTCACTTATTTCAGCGAAAAATTATGTAAATTTCAATCGTAACGAAAACAATATAAATGCTAGTGTAAATTGCCGTAATGAATTCAGTAGATTTGGTTAATATACTTTTCTAGATACTTATTAACGTAATAAATAATTAATTGGTAATAGAAACTAAACCCAAGTATTTACCCATAGAGTGCGCCGGCCAATAATTGACTTTGTAACAAATACATGTTATATATTATGCTATTTACTCATATTTATTCATATTAATTAACAATTAGATAGTGCGATAGATAGTGGTATTTTCATTGACTTCGATGCTGGATAAAAATGTAAACTCCATGGCGATTGAAATAGATTTCAATAATGCAATTAAATTCATATAATTTTTGAAAAAGTTCCTTAAAAATCAAAGATTTCAAGCAAAATACATGGTAATTGTAGTCGAAATTATTTCTAAAAGCCAGCGTTTTCAATGAAAAAGTCTATAATCTCATAATTTCTCCAATTTGATTTTGATTTGTTCTAATTGTGTATTTTTTTTGCGACTTCTATCCTTCTGTGTGTAAATGTAGCAACAAGAACAAGATCCGACAAATCTATACATTGCCAATTTACCACCTACATACAAGGAGACCGATCTAGAAAGTTTATTATCCAAGCATGGGGAAGTAATTTCAACACGGATTCTTAGAGACCAACAGGGTCAATCAAAAGGTATTATACAATTAAACAATCTTCTAAAAAATATTGTCTACTTATTAAATCATTACATCTTTTTAGGCGTTGGATTTGCACGAATGGAGTCACGCGAGAAATGTGAACAAATTATCCAACAATACAATGGTTCCTCACTGCCGGGCGCCAAGGATGCATTGCTAGTTAAATTTGCTGATGGTGGCTCGAAGAAAAAGAATGCCTTCAAGAACCAAGATCCAAACAACCGAACCTGGCGAGACGTTACTGAAGTGAGTATTTTGTTAAAAATGGTTGCGAGATTTAAAATAATCTAAAAACTATCAAGCTACATACAGTAATAGACAAATTATTATATTTGTGATATAGAGGTTGAACTTAATGTGTACTGTTATTTGGTGAAGAATTCTAATAGTAAAAGGCCGAGAAAAATTTAATCAAAGATTGTTAAAACCAATTGATGGCATTTTATTCGAATTTCATGAAGTTCTTCATAATTGCTTTCTTTGAAATCTAATCCGTACCATATTAAACCCTAAAGTTTTGTAATTTCCTCAATTTTCTCTATTACTTGTTTTTGTTCTTATTATAAAATATATATTTGATTGTTTTGTAATGGACAAATTACTTATATAAGTGTTAAAAGTTTAACAAACAGCCTTATTGGTTTTCTCGCTAGGAATATTATTTCGCAATGTTATTGATATATACAAATGGAAACTTTTTCGCGCTAGAAAAATATTCGCCCAGGATCGACATCGAGGGTGCTAACCTCTTGAGTATAGGCGGATATTTTATATTAAATAGTATTCTTATATTTCTTTATGCATTTTTGTTGCATAAAACTGATATTATGACACTAAAATTTGTTCTGTCAAACTCGTTTTTATAGCACAAGTGCTATAATGAATTCTTTAAAGCACTGGTGCTTTTTCTTTATTATTAAAGTGTGACCTGCAAAATATTTCAAATTTTAAATTTAGTTTAAAATAGTGGTCGCTTAACTGAATTTTAATTAAAAAGAGTTTTTTTTAGATTTTTCTGTTAATTTATTGAAAATGCTTAAAATTTTGTATAATGTGTTTAGTAATTCCTTATCTTATCGAGCTTGTTGTATAAATAACTATTAATAGTGCCATAATTATATTTACAAAAAAAAATTGTGACTCAATCCCTTTATTTACGGATCTCATTGATCTAATTTAAGAAAATGATATTTGTCACCCTGGAACGTATCCCCCCATAATCTCTTTAAAAATATCATTCCTTATTCGCGTTATATTATTGCGGGACGTTACATAACCCCCGTGAAAGAGGGGTTTTTAGTGTATATTTAATTTAAGTATATTAAGGTAATATAATTCATTGGTGTACCTTTTATTGCAGGGCTTGCCTGTTACCTATGATCCAGCATTGACGCAGAACAATGTGAGCGTGAACATGGGTACACCGATTGGAGTTCCTTATGCTAGATACAGCACACCGCAGATGAGTGGCTACGCGATGACGGCTGGCTCTCAATGGGGATACATGATGGCCCAGCCAATGCCGCCGGTTGACGAGCAGGTAAATTGTCATTGTCACAGGCAGAAGATCTGATCCATTTGATGTTTTAATTATTTATTGTCATTGTTGGATTTGCAGTACGTTCCGATGGCGGCCGCTCCACATTTGGGCGTCAGTCCCGCTTACAAACCGGACGGCGTGCCCCAAGTGCAACCGCGAGGCATCTCAATGGTGATGAGCAGCGATGGAACGGGCGTGCCCTATGGAATGGTGCCTCAATTAACTGCCCTTCAGATCGGCTCGTCGGTACGTAGTCCTTTTTTCCTTTCTACACACTACCATTCCGCAAATTTTTCGCGTTTGATATGCATTTTTGATTGACAATAATTATTATATTAGAGGAAATTGTTGGAATTTAGTGGCAACTAGTGACTTTCAGTTAATTGTTTGGACTTTTGTGATGAGATGAGACTTGAAGATTTGGTTCCTGCCCCGAAATTCCAGCAATTCGGGTCACATTGTTTTTTCCTTTACCGTTTTATCGAAACTTTTGTTATTATTATGAATATAATGTCCTTACCAATTTAAACAAGGATAAAGTGAATTGTGACCAGAATTGCTTGGACTTGGGGCTTTGTATTAATTGTATACATTATTCTTTCTTTTCTTTATTTGTAGTACATAAATCCGCCGTACCCATTCTATTCACAAATCATACCCCAAATGCAAATGGCTGATTCCGAACAAGCGAGTACTGCTGCATCTCCTGATGAAGCATATACTCAGTATCCACATCCCGCTGCGCCAAAATAGGGCCGCCAACCATCAATATCAATCAATCAATCCAATCAACAATAAAAACCAATCAACACCATCACCACCAACTACCACCACAACCAAGTACTGCAACAACAACAGAGCAAACCAATTTTCGATAAGAAGCCCATGTTGTTTAGAAAAGAACTGTGTTAAGGGGACTGTGTGTGGAAAAGTACAGAGAAAGAGAGAGAGAGCAAATAGAAAAAATAAACTGTAGAGCCGATATATCTATAAAAATGCGAGCGAAATAACGTTGAAATGAAAGTTTATAAGAAATTTAATGAATAATTCTTTTGGATTATTCATAAGAAATATGAACGAAAAACTAATTTCAAGTATTCAAAAGAGAAACATAAGAAACGATCAAACGATTTTTACTAAAAAGGTGAATGTCTCCCATTCTTTCTTAAGTTCCCACAGAATTCGGAATTATTCAATGGCTAATCAGTGATGCGATTTTGGTGGACAAAAATTACATTTTGGGATGAAATCTAGTTGAAATTGGCGGTCATTTTTGTGCAGTTCCTTTTGTCCAGATTACACGATGCTTCAATTGTTTGATTTCGAATTGTGATTTAGTATTTTTCTTTTAATTATTGGTTTTATTTTGATATTGTAAATGAACTATAATTATAATTTAATGATAGAAATTGAATTAAATTCTTATTGTTCTGGGATTATATTATAATTTCAAAATATAAGGGTGATTTCTTTAGAAAAGATAATTTTAAGTTTGGCATCGTGTGAACAGGACTAGTAGTCGTTGAATAATTCCGGCCGCATGATTTAGATCGCTTTTCTTGCATGAGAATTCATAAATTTCCGATGAAATTATTGTGATTGTATTTTAATATCCTTCCTCTATCGTTTCAGTTGTGGCATTCTAATACCTCATACTATGCAGCACCTAATTAGAAATTTAAACTGGAAGTACACTCGAGTGGTGTAGGTCAGTTTAAATAAGGAACGAGATCTAGTTTATCAAATGTAAGAAGAGATGCCATTTTCGATTATACATAATTTCCTTTGATATCGCGCGTTGAACGAGAGGTGAAGATAAATAATAAAAGAAGAGATGAAAAGCATTGATAATAAGCGATTGTGAGAAGAACATGGAAGACTGCTGGACAGAGTGTGAATTTCAGAAGTATGGTAAATACACAGATTTAACAATCCCATACACACAGAGAGGGAAAAAAGAGAAACGAGAGAGAAACTATTTAATTTATTGTAATGTAATATTATTTAATTGTCGGATAACGAACCTTTCCAATTTGCTGCTGTTGCTTGATAAATCAGCATTAATAATGGGGTCTGAAAGAGATTACAATTAAATTTGGTTTTAACGTATAATACGAGGCGCTATAAAACAGAAAAAAAGAAGTAAGGCGGAAGAAGAAGAGAATTAGTTAGATAGGTATTTGCGTAGAAAAGGAAAGAAGAGCGATTGCAAAACTCCAAACTGTTGTTTAAGGATACTGTGCTGGAGGAGATAGGAAGGAAGGAAGGAAAATTTATGTTAAGGACCTAATTTTAAGCGAAACTAATGTTTTAAAAGTGAAAAAAGAGAGAAGAGAATGAAAGAGTATTGTATTTGGGACTTTGATGTGTGGAGATGGAAAACAAAACTCCAAAGGGTAGCGCAGCAAGAGATGGATTGGAGAACTTGTGTTCATTTCGTTTGTGTTTGAATGATGATGGCTAATTTTCCTGGTTAGTTAGAGAGAGAACCACAGCAGCCCGCACCAAAGTTGATGATGCGAAATTTCTCGTTTGTACTTTTCCCAATTATAATTTTTGATATGTAATTTATTTTGTTTTCCATTATTTTGTTATTGTTTTGATGTTTTTCTATGTTTTTTGTTTGTTTGTTGATTGGTTCGATGTGCTACTATTTAGACGAAAGGAGGAGTTGATCGCGAAAAGAATAAAGAGAAAAAAAATAGTAGAGTTGAGAACCAGAAAGACGACATTTGTGGAACTGTGCTAAAGTTAATGACGAGTCCAAAGAGAAAACTCGTTTAGTCAGAATGTGAAGAAGAAGGAGGGCGGATGTTTAGGAATAAATAAGTGCTTTTTAGGAAGAGTAAATTGTAGGCAAGAATATAAGAAAGGAGGAGGAGGAAGCAGAGGGGTGCCGAAACTACTGAAGGATTTTAAGTTTTAAGTCAACCCGGAGAGGAGTTGGGGGCACTAGGGATTTGTCAGTTAGGAAATTTTTTTTAATTAAAATGTATTGTCACGAAATGTGAACTGATGGCTTCCTGATCGGGGAAGCCCGAAAAGAAGGTGAAAAGAGAAAAGGCAAAGAAATAGGATCAAGAGTGGCAATTTGTAGACGTTATTGAATTTAGATTTATAATAATTGATGATTGATAAAATCAGACAGTCAGTGATTTTTGACGAAGAGAAGGAAGAGTGTTTAGTTAATTTGTTTAATTTAGAGAAATACCTACTACCTATAAATAGAGAGGAGAAACTAACCGATGAAAGGTAAATTTCGCAAAGGATGATCATTGAAGGAGAGGAAACTGAGAAAAGAAATGTGAGAGGGCGAGGAGAAATTGCAATTATTTTGCAAGGACATGCTGAAGGAATAGATTTAAGTAGATCTAAGACGACTAAATAATGAACTAAAATAAATAAGATATACAAGAGAGGAAAGAAGAAGAAACTAAATGAAAAATAAGATGCTTAAAGCCAAGAAACCAGATCGGTTCTCGAAATTTTTTCATTTCTAATTTATATTATTTAATTGATGATTAGTGATGGCTCCAGAGACCATACTTCACACCATTGCCGAGGTAGCAGTGGTGAAATTTTGAGTTTTTGATTTTTAGTGCAAAACTAATTTTTTAAATTTAAGATTTAGTCTGTAAGAATGAAAATTAAATAAAAAAAATGATGAAATTGTGGTGTTTGTCTCATTTATGAAAATCTCCGTAATGGTTATTTATCTGGAAAGAATTGTGAGATTTTTGCAGTCCAATATCGGAAGTTTAGGGCTATAATTCATTAATAGGTTGTTTGGTTCAATTATAGTGAATTATAGTGAAATAAATTCTTAATAATTTTCTCAATGTTAGAATTTTATTCTTGTATAAATTTAACACATTTGTGCAAATAGCCTTTTTCTAACTCAAATTGGTTTTGTAACGGTTTACTTTTCTGCACGGAGTGCTGAAATAATTCAAAATTTGCACCCAAATTGTCACCAATTTAATCAAATTACAAATTGTTGTTATAACCAAATTTATTATTTAAATATTTTAATATGAAAATTTCGTTGTGAGTTGCTGTTGCACAATTTTGAAAAACCGCTGTGAAAGGTTTTATTATTAATTATCGATTAACTGGTTTTTCCAGAGTTACACAAAATAGCGTTCAATACACATGTGAAATAGGTTATTGCAGCACTCATTTACCTATTTTTACTCGCTGCGTTCGTCAAAATACATTGTAAATTCGTGCTGTAATAACCTCTATTTCACCACTTGTATCGAAATATTCTATATTTAATCAATTTGACATAACGTCAAATATTTTTTAAAATAGGTTTTTGGGATTTTTTTTTATTTCTGGTGTAATGTAGGTTTTTATTCTTGAAACTATTAAAAACTTGTTTTGAGCTCGATCTTCACCATTGTTTCGCCATTAAAATCAGGTGATTTCGCAATGTGTATCATTTTTTTTATAATTGTAGTATTAAAAAAATAGAATTTAAAAAGGGAAATATGAAACATTGAACGCTTTATTTTTAAATTAATTTGAGCTTATTAAACCAGTATGCAAATGAGTTACTTCTTAGAATAAAAAATAAAGTATGTATAATAGACGGTTATTTATAGAAGGAAGTAGTTAATTGAAGATTTATTTATGAGCAAAAGTTTGTTTTTATGACGTAGGAGTGCAGAAAATTTACGAATAATAAAAAAAGCCTTTTCATATTCAACTAACATACATTTTTTTGCAATTAAACCACTAAATTTTAAGCAAATTACAATAAAAAAATTTATATAACGTCATTTCATTGTCACTTTCTTCAAAAATTTATTTTGAATTGTAAATCCAAAGCTGCGATTGTCCAATCAATATGATGCAAATT
>JXOV01029705.1:0-12302 GCA_001014945.1 Clogmia albipunctata
TATTTATGCATCTGAATAGTCGAATTGATTACAAATTAGAAGATAGAGAGAAGTTTTCGATGAAATTTTAGTTTCCAACAGTTATATTTTTAATTTTAAAATATTGGTTCTTGCTGATNGGTCATTTTAATAAATGACTGTATTCAACTTTTAGCAACGGAGTGTATGTTACAAATATTTATGCATCTGAATAGTCGAATTGATTACAAATTAGAAGATAGAGAGAAGTTTTCGATGAAATTTTAGTTTCCAACAGTTATATTTTTAATTTTAAAATATTGGTTCTTGCTGATGGTCACAATGTAAACAGACCAACAGTTTTAACCTGATTTTCGTAGTATTGGTGGGTTTTAAGATCTTGATTTTGTTTTTATTTAATAACTTTTTTATTAAAAACGTTTTTATTTTTAATTTTTGAAATATGTTTTAGAAATATGGGGGGATAATTTATTACATCGATTTCTATTCGATTCCTATTGCTTAAACGTGTAAAATTCAATTCTCAATTTTCAGCTTTTATCTGTGTGTTGGAAGACGAACTAATATAAAGATGTTAAAAAATATTAATTTTATTGGTATTATTTAATTATTATTACATATGGAAAATACATCAATTTTATTTTTTTAATGCCCTGAAAGATAGTATCATTACTTTAAAAGTTGTCCTTATAAGTAAGTGACATCAAATCGTTCTTATGCTATAATAAATATTATTGCACAATGAAAAAAGTTTTATTTTAAATTTTCCCGATAATTTGATATACATACTTAGATAATCAATCTGTATTTCTATGGAATCTACATTGCATTTGCAACCTATTTTATTTTATTTTAGTTTTCTGTTTTATGATTTACCGAATAATGTAATGTGTTAAATTGTCCTTCGGAGACACCAATTGGCCAGACAAACATAACGGTTCTTGGGATTTCGCTCAAAATTTTAAACAGCCATAGCGGCTTTATTACTTTCTCTATTTTAATTTTTAAAATTGCATTCGATTGCAAATAAAGTACAGCTCCTAACAAATTTCAAAAATATTTATTAAAAATACTAACAACTCAAAAGTTCGATGATGGTTAATTTATAGAACAAAAAAGTTTGCTTTTAACTTACGTAGATTCTCGAAAGTACATTGTTTGTACAACCTGGTTTTCTCTATTTAAAATACATTTAAATTTGAACAGTTTAATTTATTTATGGTGAAATTATTAGTCACTTGTCAAAACAAATTGTTATAATTGTGTCTGCACAATTTATCCGTAAGTGAATGCATTACTTTCGATCCAGTTAATGTAGTTTGAAACTCTTGTGTAAATTCCTGGGATACCAACAGTTCCGCACCCTTTACCAAAAGAGGTGACACCGAGAACATTGTACATGCAATAATTGTCGTGATAGACTTGAAGAGGCCCACCTAAAATGGAAATAAGTTTTTTATGAATGGTTTTTCTTCAATGAGTTTTTATTATTACCGGAATCCCCTTGGCAACTGTCTTTTTGTTCGGTTTTGGATCCAGCACAAAGTTGTTGGTTGTCCTGAAGTCCGTTGGGAGTTTTGCGATCATTCTTAAACGTTCTGCCACAATCGTTGAAACTGAACAAGTCCAAAGTCACTTTCAAAAGCGAGTTGCTGTCGTCTCCGTACCATTCTGTTGCTCCCCATCCCGTGGCTATGGCTCGCTTTTGAGGGAAACTGTATTCCGTGTTCAAGCAGGCCGGTCTCACATAAGTGTTGAAGTCAATATTTCGAGTCAGTTGGACTAAGGCAATGTCGTGGTAATTCAAATTGGATTGGTATTCAGGATGACTGATAAGTTGACTGATTTCGATTGTTTGAGGCCTGGCGTCGTCATTATCTTGTGCGAAAACTAAATCTCCTACACGGGCATAAGTTGGAGCACCGCTACAAGAATAATAGAGTTGTTTAATGAATACAAGTTTTATATTATTTTTATCTTAGAAATGGCAAAAAGGACGTCCAATTAATAGGATTGATTTTTTTAAGTTTTAAAGCTTTTTTTTTTATGAATTTTTATGTAATAAAATGATTTCGTTTATTGCTTCAGTGAAGCTTAATCTGTTCACAAAGAAATATATGTTCTCAATTTCACGAATAAACAAATTACTATAAGTAAGAAAAGAATACTTTTCAAAATCCATCTCTCTATTTTCATAATTTAGCTGTTTCTACTTATTCCAATAATGTTTCGTTATCAATACAATTTTCAGTACAAATGCCAAGATCAACAACAATTTGTTGTATTGTATTTGCAATTTAAATTATCTTTAACATCTTGAATCTATTATGAAGCATTAAAGGAGATCTTATTTATCACATAGATAGTTCTAAGAACTTAAAGTCTGAAGGAGTTAAAAAACAAGGTAATGATGCTTAATTGATATCAACTCTAAGAAATAAGGCTAAACCCTGTAGAAAGATAACGTAAAGAAATAATAATTTAAAATTAAAATCATATTTGTACACAAAACCAATACAAATGCAAGATGGCGAACGTCTCAATTTGGTAATTTCCAGACACAATATATTTAAAGCAGTTAGTTTAAAACAGAGTTTGAAAGAGGGGTTGAAACAAAGCAAGCTGTTTTTTTTGTATGAATTTAGCTTGCTGCTTTTTTAGGTGGCGCGCGTCAATTACAGTTTCTTGCAAAATTGCGATGATTTCGTCGCTTGTACAGCTTGCTATAATATTTGTTTGTTTTGTATAGTCGTCCTCATTAAAACCTTCGAATTTTGTCTGAACAAATAAATAATTTTAGCCCATTAGCGCAATAAAATGATCGTAAATGTTACACAAACCATGTCTTCGATTTAGCAATCACACCGTTATCCCAAAAACTGTACCAAATATGATCTTTAAGGAAGAAGAGGCTTTTCAATAACCATCATTTAATTGTCCGTTCTCAAAATGTAACATTTATGGTTATGAACCTAGATTTCGAGGTAAAAATGGGCCTCACCACTGATGATGATATTTGTTCGAATTGGTCTTGAAAAAAATCTTAAAAAGGATATGGTCCTACAAGCGTTATCATTGGGCTATTTGCCTGAATTTTTATACCGTCCATATGGACATATTTTACCTAATAAACTTAGAAAAAAAACAATATTCAATTCTCAATATTTAAATTACTTTCCTCAAATTGTTTTTTAAAACAAACTTTTTAAATATATTGTGACAATATTTAATTAGTTTTATAAAATTTCTTAGCTATCTGGATAGGGAAAAAATATCCTCACAACATTTGTACATGGTCTAGATAACTCGAAAGTAGAAGATAACCTAACCAACTGTGCATATAACTAACAATAATCCTCACCTCTTAAGCGTCCAGATCTAAACTGCCCTAGTGTGCGGTGCTGAATTGCGGGTCTACCATAATAAACACTTTATTCTATCCCATCATAATCCTCAAGTATTTTTTAAGGAATAATTACATTGCAATACTTTGTCGTCAGCAACAAGTTAATTAGGGCCAAAAATTGCGAAAGGCAGAGATATTCTCAGTGAAACGTTATCGTACATCGTTACAATTATCCCAAGCGGGTTCTGCGCCAAACTTATACCATAGATTTTTATAAACTATCGTATTTTAATTTATCAATTTTTAATTTGGAGTTTTGTTAGCTTAAACTTTACAAAAATTATTCAAATTAAATGACAAAAATGATATGAATTAAGAAAATAATTTAGCAAAAACTTACTCTCGAGTAATAACGCAATGTGCAGCTGTAAGGATATATCGTCTACTGATGACAACTCCTCCGCAGGACCATCTAAGGGAATTTCTATCGCCATAACCTAATCGGGCCATATGAGGAAACTCTCTCGGTTTTGCCAGCGTTCCACCAACAATCAGTGGAACAGCTTGGAATCCACATTTGTCGGCAACTGTGGTGGTATCCTGGGAGCCAAGAGTTACTCCTGGTCGAGTTACGTTGATGTAAACTAGTCTAGAATATTCGTGACATTCTGAAAAATTATAATTTTATTAAAACCAATATTTAATCAATATTAAATTCCAACAAACTTTGATCTGTTAATCGCAGTCTTGAGATTTGGCTAGGACTTAGGCTAGGCTTCGGTTGGTTACTTGTAGATGATGAAGCACTGGCACAACAAACCACTTGAACAGGAGTCTGAGAGCATATTGTTGGTGGTTTTCCAAGCTTCAAATCTCTTATGGCTTTAGCGCATTCGTAGATGGGTTTGCAGACTCCGCTTGTCTGGGAATCATATTGGCAACTGTCGCCTGCAAAGTTTACAGATAAAGATTATATTATATGTTGTGTATTATTAATTAAATTATTTTGATTGGATTTTTTATTATCTAGTTGAACAAGTTTCTGATCTTGGAATAGTCTTGATTTTTACAAGATTTTGGATTTTTCTAGTTTTTTGGATTTTCCAAACAACAATTCACTTTCAGTTTATTTGCATTTACACCAATTTTCACTTCTTTGTTTAAGAAAGAACTCAAAATCATCTCACCTTGTCGTTGAGAAAGCACAATTTGCAAATTAAATAATATAACCAGAAACAGCACAGAGATTAGTTGATATTTCATTTTTAATAATTATTTTTATTTAAATAATCCAAAATATGAACACTATACGTGGTTATCGGACAACATCCAATCTGTTAATGAAATTAAAGCGCTATAAACCAGTTCTATGTCTTTGGCAAGAAACTTGTTTACGGTTTTCCAGTTTCAATGTCAATGAAACACATTACCTGCATTTGCGTTGATGAAGATGAACAAAAATATTAAGAAATATATTAATTTTACAAATACTAAATCCAGACACTTTGTTTTATTGTAGATATTTGAATATGTTTGAAATGGTGAATAATTATTGAACAGTCGCACTGTTTGCAAATTGAATTCGAATGTATGTGTTCATTGTCTTAATGCAACGTGTAATTATTTTCAATTTTTGTATTTGAAATTGTACTAATTAATTTTTATCTGGAAATCTTTTAAGAAAATTGTATTGTACATTATTGAAAGACTAATATTATTTTGAAACGCTTATAAAATTGAACATAAACTCATACATGTTCTTCTTTTATCTGCTCAATTTGAATTTTATAAGGGACGAATCAGTGATTTGCTAGACATATAAGAGATTTTAAAACTAACATTTTAAAGAAATTTCTTATTAAATGTCCATCAATTTGTAAAAATACTCAAATTAAAATATTAGTTATCAGTTAAAAACATTAGAGAAATAAAAAAAAAATACTTAAATTGGATTTAGGGGTTTCCAAACAATACAAACAATAAAATTGAAGTTTTGCCTACCTCTTGGCAGGAGGTCTTTCCAAACCAATATTTTGGACACTGATATCATCTAAAACACAAAACATATTTCAATCTTATAAACTTAGAATATTTAAATTAATATTTAATATAGAGAATTAATAAGATGAATAACGTACAAATTATGAATTGAATAAGCCAGAAGAGTTTGACAATAACCGCACCTCGGTCAGTAGTCGTACTCGTTCTGACTTCAGAAGAAGCGCGGCGTTTTATGGCTGTAGACACAAATCTCGTGAAAGTGTTATGTTGATAATTGGCAACTTTGCTAAAATTTTGTCTGATAAATATTTAATCAATTAAATAAAACAAATTTGTTGTAGTTCTATAGTTTAATCTTGTTAGTTCTTACGGGAAAGAAATTTTACCCAAGTACGTTTCCTTTTTTGTCTTTTTTGTCGAAGTTATCGATCATGACGATATGAAATATTGAATGGTTCCTGTAAGAAGTTAAATTAATTGAGTCAAAACTTCTGTGTGTGTGATTCTTGTAATTTAAAGGCTATCGTGATAGATGTTTGCTTATTTACGGCTAGAGACTGAAGAATTACAGAGTTTATTTTAGCACAGTTTTGCACGAAGTAGATACGATAAAGCAGACTAAACAGATTCAAGCGTCAACGTCGTTGCGGGAAGCGAGGTATTGAATGTTGTCAGAAAGTAGATGCTGTAAATAATTTTGTTGGAGATGATTCTATCATAATTTAGAATATATTACTAGCTAAAAAGACTAATGAATTAATGGATAATTCAATAGTACTATCAAATATAAGCATGCAAACAAATTTAAAGTAAAAATATTGTTAGTTACAGGTTTCCGTCTCGCGTAAATTTCGTTCAAACTCAAGACTTAACAAAAGACTTCTTTCGTTCATTTACGCGAGATGGAAACCGGGACAACCGGGCCCCTTAAATATTTATATAAAATATCTTTTAAGTTATACGTAAAAGATAAACTCTTAATTTATTGTAAAAATTATTAAATTTTGTTTGAAGAAAAATATATATTATTAAATTTTAATTATTTCTTTCAGATTTGGTCAGACTGGGGCGATAATCCGAAAATAGAGCGAGCATCGATGGATGGAGATCCGGACACAAGGAAGGTGTTGATCAAGGAGAGTATATTCTGGCCGAACGGATTAACAGTGGATTTGGAGACAGAGACCATTTATTGGGTGGATGGGAAGCTGAATTTTCTCCAGGAGATGAAATGGGACGGATCGAATCGGAGGACAATAGTGCAAAATTTATCGTATCCTTACAGTGTGACGTTGTTCCAGCAGAGGATATTTTGGACCGATTGGCAGATGCATTCGATAAATACACTCCAGAATGGAGATGTAAAGCAGCTACTTAAGCTGGAGCCACAGTCGCCGATTGCAGTTCGTGTCTGGGACAATCGATTGCAGCCTTTGGATGAGAATCCATGTAGAAGGAATAATGGTAATTGTTCCCATTTGTGTTTGTTATCGATGAATGAACAGGGGTATACGTGTGCCTGTCCGACGGGAGTGAAACTGAAGAGCTTAACTGAGTGCCCTGAGAGACCTAAGGATATGTTGTTCTTCCTGCAAAGGTCACAAATGAGCAACGTTTCTTTGGACACTCCGGATTTTACTAGTTTTTCAATGAATGTTGGGAAGATTAAATATGGGATTGCGATTGATTATGACCCAGTGGAGGATACGGTTTATTGGTCAGATGGGGATACCCATTCTATTTTGAGACTGAAACAAGATGGAAGGAGTGGGACAGAGGTTATTTTAACCGATATTGACAATGTTGATGGCTTAGCAGTTGATTGGTTGGCGAGGAATTTGTATTGGACAAATACTGGATTGGATAGGATTGAAGTGAGCAGACTGGATGGATCGTCAAGAAGAGTTATAGTCAACGAAAACCTTCAGGAACCAAGAGCAATAGCTGTGGCTCCATCTTTAGGATGGCTCTTCTGGAGTGATTGGAGTGAAAAGTCGCCAAAAGTGGAAAGAGCTTCTTTAGACGGTTCAGAAAGAGTGGTGTTAGTGTCTAGTGATATAGTGTGGCCCAATGGCATTGCCTTGGACATTGATGAAAAGATGTTGTATTGGTGTGACGCGAAAACGGATAAAATTGAAGTGATTGGAATGGATGGTTCCAATAGAAGAGTGGTGTTAAGTGAGAATTTGCCTCATGTTTTTGGACTAAGTCTGTTGGATGATTATATTTATTGGTCCGATTGGCAGAGGAGGTCTATTGACAGGGCTAATAAGTACAAGGGGAGTGACAGATCTGTGATTGTTGATCAGCATCCTGATCTAATGGGGATTAAAGTGGCACGATTGGATGAGATAAAAGGTTATAGTCCCTGTTCAAAAAATAATGGAGGGTGTTCTCATTTGTGTCTAAACAGACCGAAGGATTATGTCTGTGTTTGCCCAATAGAAATGGAGTTGGCTAATGATAAGAAGACTTGTATAGCCTCGAAAGGGTTCCTCTTCTATTCAAAGTCTCATACTATTGGAAGGATTTCCTTGGAATACAATGAAGGTAATTATAATGACTATATTTTACCTCTGAGAGATATCAAGGAGATAAGAACTCTAAATGTGGACATGAAAGATGGGAGAATTTATTGGACAGACCCAAAGTCAAAGTGTATTTCGAGAGCATTTATCAATGGCTCAGAAGCGGAAAAGATTGTCGATACGGGAGTTATAAATCCTGAAGGGTTAGCTGTGGATTGGATTTCGAGAAATATCTACTGGACAGATACGGAGACTAAAAGGATAGAAGTGGCAAGACTAGATGGAAGTAGTAGGAGAGTTTTATTCTGGAAAGGAATAGAAGATCCAAAGCATTTAGTTTTGGATCCGAAAAAGGGACTAATGTACTGGTCAGAGCAGCAGTTGGACTCGATAATGAGATCCCAAATGGATGGAACGGAAATGGTGAAGATCGCCAAAAAGGCTAACAACATAGGAGGACTGACGATAGATTTAATGGAGAACCGACTCTATTGGACGTCTCAAGACACTTCCAGTCGAATTGAGTGGATTGATTTGGAAGGACAGAAAAAGAGAACAACTTTAGTGGAATTAGACTCTAAAGATGCTCTAGCCATAACAGTTTATCAAGACTATCTCTACTGGACTGACTGGAATACGGGAGATATTGAGAAGATTGACAAGAAGACTGGACTAAATCGATCGATTGTTCACAAAAATCTCCAATTTGTGTCCTCTTTAGAGAGTTCTCACGAGCAAATTGGGACCAATGGATGTAGTAGAAATAATGGAGGTTGTTCTCATCTCTGCCTGCCAACTCCCTCAGGGTACAAGTGTGCCTGTCCAACGCATTTCATCCTCTCAAATGATGGACTTTCCTGCACAGCGCCAAAGAACTTTTTAATTTTTAGTCAGAAGAATTCGTTTGGAAGGATCGTGGCTAATAGCTCAGATGCCCCAAATGCTCCATTGGCGGTCATGGGGAAGAATATCAGGGTGATTGAATACGATCCAATTGGACATAACTTGTTTTGGGTAAGTTCTTCTCATATCCTTTTTAGAACCCCTTTTAATAGTTGATGATTAAAATTTAGATTGATGGAAAGACGATAAAGAAGTCGTCGGAAAATGGATCCAAATTGTCCGTGATTGTGAGCGTCCCTTCTCAACCTTTTGATCTGGCCTATGATGCCATTGGCAAACTCTTGTTCTGGACATGTGCCCATACCAATTCAATAAATATTACAAGGTAAATTCAAAGTTTTTCTTTTGATTTTAGGTTTAAAATCTATTTAGAGTGTATAATTTACAATTTTATTTAGAAAGTGTTTTATTTCAACAAATTTCATTTAAATTTCCAGTATTGATGGTGAGCCAATGGGCAATATTGATACAGGAGACTCTTTGGGACCTCGTTATTTGGCCATAGATTTTCTCAAACGTTACATCTTCTGGACTGACTTTAAAATGAAGGCTATTTTCCGCGCCAAGTTGGACGGATCTCAACGGATGGTCGTAGTGAGCAGAGTGCCTGATATTACTGCTTTGGCAGTGGATCCTCAGGTCAACATCTTGTTCTACAGCGATGGAAAGCGTATTGAAAAGACGGATTTCTTGGGAAAGAATAAGTAAGAATGTTATTTTGAATTAAAAAATAAGTTTTTGAGTAAAGATTCGAAAATATTCCTCATAATATTTTTTCAAACAACAAAATCGAGTCAAAGGTCCATTAAAATCACGAGTATTGATCGATTCATATATTATATAAATATATGAATGAAGTAATGTGAATAATGTAACGATGCACGATAACTTATTGTCGGGTAGACAGCCATGCGACCCTCCCCGTATATCACCCTAACTTTTTACTCTCTAGCGTAATTGCTGGTTTTAACTAATTTGTTATTAACGATATAGTATTTCAATACTATTAATACATAAAAGCGGAATAGGAAAAAGGGTCTATTGGACCCATAATTAAACACCGCACACTAGGGGAGTATAGGTCTGTATACTTAAGAGGATAGGTTTAATGTTAGGAATATGTACAGTTAGTATGAAATACCAGCTGTTTGCAAAAAAAAATCATGAAAACGTGTTGTGAGAGATGTTATCTCCTAGCACTGATAGTCTTCCTACAAAAGGAATATGAATTATACCATTTATCCTTCGATAATTAGGCAATACTTGGCAATAATTACTGAAAACAAATACTTTTTACAAATGTGCATATTTATTTGTTATTTATTCACAAAATTTGACGTTAAGAATAATAAAATAATCCTGAACAAAATTAACGTGAAGACACATACAATTAAGAAATGTAGTGTTTAAGTTCAATTTTTCGATATTTCACGAAAATAAAGCACTATCACTTATATTATCGTGTTAGTACACACCACATTTAGAAGCCAGAAACAACAGTTAAGAAAAAAAAAATATTTTGGTTATTTAATGGGGATAATTGATAAATAAATCATAACCTTCTTAATTTTAAAGACAGGAACTCATATTAAACTTATTTTTCTTTCAAGCTAATTTTGGCTCCACCAATTGAAAAACGTATAATCCAACAGTGTTTAAATATGAACAACTTTAGATTTTAATAATTAATATTTCCTCTATTAATTATTAAAATCTAAAATATATTCCAAAGAATTGTATAAAGTGATTTATGCGACTTATCATAATTTAGTGATTTATAAATTTAACATAAATATTTCTGGTTTATTTTTTTTATAATAATTCCATTTTCTTTTTNAGATTTTAATAATTAATATTTCCTCTATTAATTATTAAAATCTAAAATATATTCCAAAGAATTGTATAAAGTGATTTATGCGACTTATCATAATTTAGTGATTTATAAATTTAACATAAATATTTCTGGTTTATTTTTTTTATAATAATTCCATTTTCTTTTTATTTTTGTAGCAAAACAATCGTCTCGATAAACGTAAACCAAGTGAGTTCCTTGGCGGCATTGCAGGGTGTCGTTTATTGGCTGGACGAGAAGATGATTGTGGAAAGCGTCAACTACAATGGAGAGGGTCGTCGACAGGAGACGTTGCGATTGAAGCAGATTACGGACATTGTGAGCGTGTGGGCGGAGATGAAAATGATTCGGAATCATCCGTGTTTGTCCAAGAAGAACCAGTGCTCGCATTTGTGTATCACGAATCCGGCGAATAGGACGGAGGTGGACATTTGTGCTTGTCCTCAGGGGCTTGTGTTGATGGAGGACAAGAGGAGCTGTGGAACGTCACCGGCTTGTGGTCCCACTTCTTTCATGTGTGCCACTCCCGTTTCGAGGGAATTGTCTGGAGCTTGGCATCGGGACTGTATTCCAACGCTGTGGAGGTGCGATGGACAGGCGGATTGTGCAGATCGTTCGGATGAGGAAGGGTGTCCCTCTTGTCATCCAGACCAGTTTAGTTGTCAGTCGGGAGAGTGTATTGATAAGAATTTAGTGTGTGATGGAACGACGCATTGTTATGGTGGAGATGATGAAGCCGATTGTTGTAAGTCCCCGCAAGAATTCAAGTGTCCAAGGAATAATGTCTGTATTCCTCCTTCGTATTTGTGCGATGGTTGGGAGAATTGTGCCGATGGAGCGGATGAGTCCCCGGAGATCTGTCAGGCGAACAGCAGGAGAGTCGTCCAGGCGTCAGATAAGAAAACCTTTATTATAATTATCGTAGTTTTGATGTTGATGGTCTTTTTTGCGGCGTACATTTTCCAAATTTGGCGAACGAAATTGTTGGGTTCGAATGGAGCAGTTCCGCCTGACGATCAAGCGGCGGCTCCCTTGTCTCCGGTTCAGAATAAAACGGGTCGCGTTTCGCGGTTTTCGTCCATTCCCGACGTGGTCTGGATGTCCACGTTGAACGGAAGATCAAGTGCCAATAGTTATGACAGGAATAATATAACTGGTGCCTCGAGCAGTACAACGACAAAGGGGAGTAGTAGTTTGATTGGTTACCCGTTGAATCCTCCTCCCAGTCCAGCGACGACTGCCACCTCGACGAGGTGTAACAGCTACAGACCGTATCGTCACTACAAGACGATCAATCAGCCCCCTCCGCCGACCCCATGCTCGACAGACGTGTGCGACGAAAGTGACTCGAATTATACGAGCAAAACGAATCCCAGGGGCAGTCTATTAAAGTTCCACATGCAGCACCAGTACGAAAGTGAACCGTATCCTCCGCCGCCCACCCCCAGATCTCATCACTATCACAGTGACGGCATGATGCCAGACGAAAGCTGTCCCCCATCCCCCAATTCGAGGAGTTCAAATAACTTTTCACCGCTGCCACCACCCCCTTCACCGGTGCCGTCAAGGAGATACAAATATGATAAATAGGTCAATAGTCAATTGCCGGTTTTTAAATCAAAACGCATTTATTGGAATTAAGGTCTGGATTAAAATGGTTTTTAAAACATTTTTTACATTATTCGAAGGTGTA
>JXOV01029734.1:377-10397 GCA_001014945.1 Clogmia albipunctata
GATGGCGCAAACAAATAAATAAAATGGGCGGATTGACTGGATCCGTTTACAACCGGTCTAGGTGCTATTAACTGACTACTAATACACTGAAAAAACAAACAGTCGTGTACAGTCTAACACCCGTTGGTTGAGGTTGAGACTACCCCTAGTTCCGTCGTGAATGTCGTGGGAATGATTATTATTATTATTATTATATATACTTTTAATAATTTCTTTTAAAATAATTTTTTTAATGAAATTATTTCTTAAATTCAGTTTTAACTACAGTGAATATGCATTGATTTCTTATTAAATTTTTTTTTACTTATATTGAATGAAGAATATATTATATTAGACTTCGTTTCATATGTATTTCAACCCTCTAGAAATTGATTCTAATTTATACAGAATTAGTTAGATTGTAGTGTCGACTTACAATAATAACGGTCGACTATCCTCAATTAATTGGGCCTCGAGGGAACTCAGCGTAGGGTATTATTACTCACAAATAGTCGAGGAATGGTAATATAAACTAATATCGGATTAAGTCTTCTTGGAAAGATTGCAGAAAAAATCCTACAGTTTTTCATAGAATTAATTTATACAAAATAACAGAGGAAGATTTAAGGGTTTCGTTTTCTTCGAAATATTATGACACAAGAATTTTTTCCAGAGCTTTTTACCTACAAAAGTTATGATTACATAATCATAGGATTTTAAATGTCATTTCTAAACTTAATTGAAAACTATTGTCAAATATAATAGATTATCCCTGGATTTACTTCGCACAACTATCCAAATTCAATTTGACAGATAAATTCCATTTTGGATTATAAAGTGCACATTTGACGTAGACTACAAATTGTTGTATCATGAATATGTATTAAGGATTAAACAAAGATTAAATCGATTATTTGAATACTCTCCTTTTTTCAGTAAATATTTTTAAATTTGCTTAAATTTTACAACATATTTTTAGATTTTTTTTCAGTCCTACTTTAGATAAGCTTATCAGCTTATAAAAGTTCTTAAAAATGTAAACGGTATAGAGTGTGTTTCCAAAGATATCCAGTAGACCCATGTCACTTTAACATTTAAATGGATTGGAAATGTCACTATTCACAATCCATCTTTTAATCAATGAATTTTTCTTGTATTTATTTAAAAATGTTTTAATGCATTATACGAAGTAATTGAAAAAAGTGTTAATAATGCTAAAATTAATACTTTTTGGCATTAAATATTTTAATAATTAATATTAACTGTTAAATACCAATGAAATCTGTTTTGGTTGTTTGTAAGGATAATCTTTAAAGTAAACATTTTAAAGGATAACTATTAGTTTGTCCCACATAAAACTTTACATTTGGTGCTAAAAATTTTTCAAACACTATAAATTTTTTTTTATTTTCCAATATTTTAAAATTAAACAAAAGGCATCTTTAGCTATATATAGTTTTTCTGTTTATAAACATAAAGAAACTGGGATCGTCAAATACGTTTAATAAAAGCGAAAAGTAATGTAACATCTACTTGTGGAATAAGTCCAGTTTCAGAGATATACAAAGTTTTTTTTTATAATAAACCATGCCGTGTACAATATGCTTAAATCTTACTTAGATAAATATTTTAGATTCTTGTTTGGTTTATGAGTGGGATTGAAGTTCTTTTTATTCAAGTTGATTATTTTATAACAAAAATCTTTTTTTTAAATTATTAAAAAAAAATTTAAAATAAAAAAAATATCTCATTACTTTTATTTATATCTCTAACAGATATTGAAAAAAATAATTATAAACCCAGTTATAAGTTCAAACCGGACTCCTAATTTTCTTATCCAGACGACTTCACCAAAAAAATTACACTTAACATATTTTATTAGGTTCTTATTAAACAATTTACGTTAATAAATTATACCAAATTATGAATTTTTTAAATTATTTTTATCTAGTTTAAATTAATAAAAAAAAGTTTGCTTTATGAAAGTGTTACAGTGATCGGATCTATTTCAAATATGCGCCGTTTTGTTCGATTATCTGTATCCATCTAGACGGCAACTTCATAATACCCCCTCCTTATTTGTGAAGAACTCGGACAGCCACTTTTCACAAGCCTCTATTGAGTCCAACTTTACACCACCAAGGGAGTTCGTCATGAACAGGTGGTAATCTCTTGGCGCTATGTCCGGGCTATATGATGAATGCGATAAAACCTCCCATCCGAGCTTCCGTAGCTTCTGACGAGTCATCAACGAAGTGGTATGGTGTTGTTCTGGTGGAACACTACACCCTTCCTGTTGGCCAATTCTGGACACTTATGGTCGATCGCCTGCTTCAAGCGGTCCACCAAACACACAACAAAACCTTACTGGCCGGCAATACCGGCTAGGCCAGTGTTTGAGACGATTCACCAGCTTTCGACGAAGACCGTTTACGCTTGTTATTGTCGTATGTGATCCATTTTTCATTGCCAGTCACCATCCGCTTTAAAAATAAGTCGAGTTCGTTCCGTTGAAGCAGCATATCGGAGGCGTTAATTCGGTCCAGTAAGTTTTTTTGCGTCAAATCATGCGGTACCCAAACTTCAAGTTTTCTTTTGTATCCAGCCCAGATGATGCCACATGCCGGTCTAACTCGATGTTTTCCATAGTTTGATCGGTATTCGTCGTCACAGATCTTTCGCCGGCAGGCTTATACATGGTAACGTTTTCACCGGTTCTGAATCGTTTAAACCATTCCTCCACGGTTCGAAGTTATAGAATACCATCCCCAAAAACACCATTATTTCATGGAACGTTTCTCTAGTAGATTTGTCTTTAACGAAGGAAAACTTGAAAATATCGCGAATTTCGGCGGTAGTGAACGCTATTTTTAAACGTCTATATCTGTTAAACGTAATATCCAAATTTCAAACTAATCAGGCTTCAGGTATAATTATTGAAATATTATAATAAGTGAAAACTAGATTAAATTCAGAGATAATGTTTTGGAGAACCATTGAAATCCACCTTCTCAAAGTGTAAACTTTCATATGGGACAATCTAATAATGATCTTAAAGCAAACCATTTTAAAGTTTAGCTTTAAATATTTGATTTTCAATTAAAACTTTTTTTACTTAAAATTAAATTTTTAATCATTTCATATCAAACAAAGACGAACACAATAACTTTCTTTAGATTTCATCTAAAAATTATGAATATTCCGCATTTCTCTGTTTTCATAAAATCTCATGCCAGAATCATTTAATTAAACTCATTCATTCGCATTTTAATAACAGAGATAAAATGTCAATAGTAATCCAACTTCAATTGAAATGGCAACTTTTCAATACAAATTAAAGCATTGCTCGGTGTAAATGCCAAAGGACAGCAAAACTCGGTCTGTGGATGAAAATCGTGTCATACACTCTCTATGAACTGGTTTAGAGTAAATGTCAAAATGGGAGAAGAAGAAACAATAACTGGAATTGGGACACGGAAGTGGAGTGAGCCCGCATTTATTGGTCAGTAGGCGAAATATTGACTTATCATCGCAGAGCTGGTCCCTTTCCTCCTTCGCCTCATCATCTCTGTCATCCAATTTCCATACAGTCTTTGGAGTGTGCTTTGCGGAAATTGAGCTGATGATTCTGGTCTCTTCTTGGCAAGCGATGATATCTGGAAATTTCAAGTAGTCGGGGGCCATTTTATTGCCAAGCCAAGGCACATTAATGGGAGTGGGAGACGGACTATATATATAGTTGAACATTTTCTGGCTAGAGGATGAATTTCTGATAAGCACATATTCACAAAAAGGAAATTAAATCGTCATTTTCAGATGAAACCAATCATCGCAGCAGAAGCCACGAGTGGATCAGAATGGAGAGAAAAGAATGCACAGAGGGCAGAAAAAAGGAACTAGAGGGTGAATTGGAATAATAATTAAATGCCGGTATTCGATAGAAAGGAGAGAAAGATGGAGAAAACTGGCTAGAGTCAAAGTGAGGAGGAATAATGAAGAGGGAAAAATCACCATTATAGAAATTAAAAGTTCCTCCAACTTGGACTTGATTCCACATTGTCCTCCCTTTTTTCCCGCACCATCCCTCAATAGGTTCTTCTTTTTTCATTATTGGTCAAATAAAACGGAAGCACATCCTGTGTTGGCAGGAAGACCACGAGCCCAAGTGGATTTCACTCATCATCATCCGCTTTCCATAAACCATCTCTCATTTATCCCAACCCTACTAAAGTAGAACAAGAAGAATAAAAGAAGGAGGATGAGGACGACAGTCCCAATCACATTACCCAATCCATTTAATGGCCGACAAGAAAGGCACTAAGCATGCTTGACACACTTTTTCATTAGTTATAATAGTGCAGAAAATTGAAATCCCAGCTCCTCCCGGAGAAACGCACAGAGGCAGGCATCTGATTGCACACTATCTGCTGCTTACTTAAAACTGGAGCCAGCAGCGCCAGTGGTGTAATTAAATTAAATGACTAAGTAAGTTACTAAATCAAATCCCCCAGTTCCTTCCAGAGGAGAAGAGGGCTTCCGCCTTAATCTCGTCTCGCAGCAGCAGCGCTGCTTCTTCCCAGTCTAGACTCGTGGCGCCCAATTTAAATGCATGTACCAATTGTCAGAGCAATTAGACGGATCCATTCATCCCGAAGCCCAATAAAATTTATCATCACGCCGACTCTCTCCAACTAATTTGCATTAGCCAAGATAATCCGATTTAAGAGCGCACCAAATGCAGTTTCATAATCATCGTTATTAAGTAAGTAAAACCAATCTATTTAGTTTTCAAATCTTTCGTATATTATAATAACTATTCTCCTATAAACGAGTACTTAATATTTCTTCAATTAATTAGCAGCATTTATTAATTTGTTATAAGGAACTTATTTATTTTGATTTCTTTAAATTTATATGTGATGTGTTTTAATAGAATTTAAGCATTTTGCCATTTTGGTGAAAAGATCAAATTGATTTGAGGAAGATGATAATACTATATAACAAATAATATTTATTACATTTACTTCTATTGTGAGTTTGGTTTGGTTTGGGTGGCGTTTTGTTATTCAGTTTTGAACAAACTGATACTCGTGGCTGGTGAAGACATAAAATTGTGAAAATATCCCACTGATAGACCAGGAATGTTAGATTCCATCAGTTCGTGATATTTATTTTTAATTATTGTTTCGTTTTAGTTTATAGCAACAATTTCATCTCCTAAACTAAAGAATAAATCTGTAAAACAAGTTTTTTCTTCTTTTGATTTGGAAGCGAAAGGAAATAATAATCTATTGCTATTGTTTCCTTTAGCTTCCAAATAAAGGAAGTATTTCCAAAGCATTAATCTTTATACATATAAATAGTTACTAATATTATATTAAAAGTTAGATAAATTAAATGTAAACGCAATGTATCGAATTACCTACTCTTAAAAATTGGTTTATACAATAATAAATAGATATACTTCTTTTATTATTTAGAAATAGTTAAGGCATGCATTTAACAGATAACAAATCAAGGTGATAATTTTCATATAAATTATCATTATTAAATATGTCAATTTTGGTTTTTTTATTTTGAAGTTGACAAGTGTAATTTACTCTGCATTACTTCTTTACTTTTTTGGCAATCGGAGGAGAAATTAATTTGCAGTCTCTATATTTAATGATGACATTACTTGAGAAGAACTAAAACGCTTTTCGAAAAAACTCAAAAATTGAAAAATGTCTGGAGTAGACGAAATACCGGGAAAACTCCTTAAACATGGGAAATATTGCACAGAGGCAACATCAAATTTTGTGTAAAATATGGACGGAAAGAATTTTCCATTAGAATGGACAAAAACAGTCATAGAGATAATACACAAAAAGGGCAATTATAAAATTCTTGCTTATATCGATGACGTCAATATAACGAGACAAAACTGATGCTTTGACGTTTTATCTAACTGCAGGAATCGGCCAATGATGTTAGATTACAGATAAACGGGGAAAAGACAAAATACATGGAAATGAAAAGAACAACCTCTCATTCAACTACTATATTTAATTGAATAATTATATAATTGTTTACATTTTCATATATTTAAGCAATAACACTGACAGTAAAGGAAGCAAGGAACGATGATGAAATCTAAAAAGAATCTTCAAATCGAAACTTATCACCAAAGAAATTAAAATGAAAATATGTATATAAAATTCTATTTAGACTAACATAAGTATGGCAGCGAAACATGGACTCTATGAAGGGCCACTGGAGAGCGTCTAAACGAGTAGAACTGAAATTCCTACGACAAATATTAGGGTTTGCATTCGATAATGGCGAAAGGAGACTCTTACTCAACGAGAAGGTTTATGATCAGTGGAGGACGATGACGTTTTGAGATTTGTGGAATTAAACAAACTACGAAGGATAAGGCATGTGTCCAGGATGGATGAAAACTTATTCCCTCAAACAAACAAAAAAACGAATAGAAGCGCGAGTGACAGGGAAGAACCCATAAGAGAGACCTTGAAAAGGATTAGAAGCAAGTATTAGTGAAGCAGCAGAACTTGTATTTGGAGTACGCGATTGGAATAAAGTGCCATCAACCAAGTGCAGTGATCGGAAGGATTATACAGGCAAAAGCCAACAATACTCCATAGGCCTATACTAATAGTAAACTTGGACGTAGTAGTAGAATAGATACCCCCGGATTGAGAAGCATGTCATATTTCGTTGGGAATTGGGAATTGGGAATGGGTCCATATAAAAGTCTACTGCTTAAAAATGTGCGCATAATCATTGTTACGAATATTATAAACATAAAGCATACACATTAAATGCAATTCTTATCTGATTTTATTGTTACCAAACAACGATAAAATACAAATTTTATGACAGATATCCAATTGAACAAATAAATTTAAAATGTGTTAAATTAATAATAACGAAAAAACATAATAAAGTTTAAACTAATGAGATTTTTTGCTCCAGGAAAACTGTGTTATTTGCCTGGTAATTGCATACTATATATAGTATGGCGAACTAAAAATCAAACAATCAACAGAAAACAAAAAGTTAATAAAAAACAATTGTTCTGCAATTTATCGCAAAAAATAGGTCAACAAAATAAAATCCCACAATTAATTGTCGATTGTAGTTTTAATGCTCATATGGGCATTGTTATTCAATAATAAATAAATTCTGTCATCGTTGTGCACAGGCCATGCTTCTTCCATTCTGAGTTCGGCTTCCTCATAGCATTGCATTCTCCCAACCCCCATCGCCATACATAATTCATGGGGGGAGATAAATCGTTATGGTTACATGTCGTAAACAAAAATACAAAGTTAATACTTTTCAATAGTTTGCCATTTGTCGAACGATGATTGAATTTTGTTTCCATTATCAGACTTTAACAGCAGTCGAGCGGAGTCAATTGGGGGACTGCTACCCGTAGACGGGGAGAGAAGGTGAAGGGATGATGATGATGAATCCAATCCGAAAATAAAGCACCCCTAATTCATTTATCATTGTTAGGCGAAAGGGAGCGAGATGGAGAGCAAATTTCCATGTCATTTTAATTGAATTAATCCGAAATGATGAAGAAGAGCTCACACACATTTCACTGCACCCAGTCCAAGTTTGATGGAAGACGACAATGTACTGCCAGTAATTAAATTCCGGAGAGTTGACTGGTTAAGGGCCAACAGCAGAGAAATTGACTACAGTTCATTTGGCACCTCTCTCCTCGCCACAACTTGATCATCCTGGGCCCGGGGAATCATGGAGGGCACAACAATTTACCAAGTTTTTAATGAAGACAAAGGTAAATCATAATCCCTTAATGGTGTTGTAAACCCAATAACTTGAACTACAAAATAATAATCTGTCAATTAGAGCACCAAAGTCTCGGTGAAAATGGAAACTTAACTAACTTTAATTTACAGAAGCACTTACTTACTCCAAATTTAGGAAGACTCATGGCATTAATTTGTTCCGGAATTATGTGTCGACCTAATTAATATTTCATTCCATGTCAATATTATGCCAAATTAAAGTTGTTAAGGCAACATAAATGCCGTTTCTATAGAAATATGTAATATCTCATTCTTATTTTCATTCCATATGACTGGCTCTGTTAAGATATTCAAATTAATAATTAATCTCTCAGGAATTACTTTTCGAATTTGAATAAAAAAGCTGAATAAAAATGGTATTTGAACTTGTTAACGTTATCAATGAAATTTTACATAATGGTAAAGTTTTGGCAGCTACATTTAGTTATTTTTCGCAATTCCATTTGTGAATAGTCTCAATCACATATCAGTATGTGAAATTCAAACTCTCACCCCGAATGTGAAAAAGTTAATTTTACGCACGAAATTCAAGTCGTTATATATTTAATATTCTTGGTTTTAAACTCTTTTCTTCCAATTTTTATTTTTGGATTGGTCTTCTGGTTTAGGAATGTAGCTATTTAAAAATATGATGTTTTATTTATAGTAAAAAATATAAATGAAAAATTAATATAAATCCATCAATTATGAAAGATTTCGTCTATAATTCGTAAAATTTAGTTTTTTTACTGCAGTGACAAAACATTTATGCTGACAACATACGATTTTTTTCTCATTTTCATACATTTAAGGGCAGTATTTTTTATTTATGTTTAGTTGACATCTTTTAATAAATCCATTGAATTGTATATTGTGACGGTCGCAGATCCAATGACAGTTTTTGCGGCGACTTCTTCCCGGCTTATTCGATCCCCGGTATTTCTCTTCAGGCCCCCTCGACTGGGAATGCGTCGAATAAGCATCTTTCATTTTTGCAAAGCGCTATGAGCGCTGATTTAATTGTAATACTTCAGTCTATTCTCAGCCGTAAATAAATTAACATCCAACTGTCCGTCGCGAGTTTAATTTACACGAACAAACACAAAACTTTTGACTAAATTGATTAAATCCTTTTTCAGAAACCAATTAAGATTTCTCTATCATCGTTGATTGAGAAAATCGNAATTGTAATACTTCAGTCTATTCTCAGCCGTAAATAAATTAACATCCAACTGTCCGTCGCGAGTTTAATTTACACGAACAAACACACAGAACTTTTCACTAAATTGATTAAATCCTTTTTCAGAACCAATTAAGATTTCTCTTTCATCGGGATTTGAGAAAATCGGCGACTGAAAAAGGTAACGTATTCCGGTGAAAATTCTTTCCCGTAAGTATATATTATATTTATTTCATTGAAGGATTAAGTGTTCACTGACTATCGTTTGGACCAAAACTATAATTCATATTGAATTATTGGTAATTTTCAATTTTTGTCATATAATTAAATGGTAAATTTTTAAATAAAAACAACTAATCAATATATAAATCTTAAATATTGCGTTATTTGATGTAGTTTATAATTTAAAAAAAACGTTTTTATCCCGAAATTATCGAGACTCAACAGTTTATTTCTATGTAAAAATTCCGCACTCAAGTTTTTAGCGAATGGTTTATGTTCCATGATTATATACAGAAAAAAGTGTATATTTAGAGCTGAAGACTTCTTGCTCTTGGTGTCAGTTGAGCGATTTCCTCGAATGGGCCAACAAATTTTGAAAGTTCACACTCCAGCATTATGAAAAAGCACAAGTACTCCACATACGAGTAACTATACAAAAAAGGATTTCCCAAAATTAATGCAACTTTTGTTTGTAAAGAGAGATTTTAATAAGTTTCTGTTGGTGAACATAGTTGACGAGATGAAAATGANATGGGCCAACAAATTTTGAAAGTTCACACTCCAGCATTATGAAAAAGCACAAGTACTCCACATACGAGTAACTATACAAAAAAGGATTTCCCAAAATTAATGCAACTTTTGTTTGTAAAGAGAGATTTTAATAAGTTTCTGTTGGTGAACATAGTTGACGAGATGAAAATGAGTCTCATCATTGACAATTATTGTTCGAATTGGATTTAAAATTACAAGCGTTATACTGGACGGTTTATGTCTTATACCATAAGAGACCTTCCGCATGGATGACACCTTGACGTTGGT
>JXOV01029762.1:246-18506 GCA_001014945.1 Clogmia albipunctata
AAATTTTCACTGATTATTAGCGTTTTTAGTATTATTTGAACTTTTGCGCACTTTTTGTTGCTTAAAACTTTGTTTATTCAGTATATTAGATAAGATTTTTATTTTTTCCTAAGGAAATCCATTTTTCAAACAAATTGGAATTTTAGTGAATAAAAACTATGTGATCAGCATAAAAACTACATAATTAAACGCAATTAAGTCAAATCCCTATAAATTGAAGCTTCAGGGCAAATTAAAACACAATAATTTGTTGGAGACTTGAGCGAGCAATCAAACGATGAACCCGAAATTCCCAGTTTCTTACATCAAACCATCTGTATAATGTTACATGTAAGGTCTAAAAATGTCAACTGTTCTTATTTATATACCTAATTAGTTGTTTAATAAGGTAATACTATCAGTATTAAGTTTTAAAATTACTCCAATGAGGTATTAATTTCTCCCCGAAAAATGGCAATTTGCATCACAGTGCACTGCTTAAATTTCAACTAAATCGGACTTGTAATTTTGTTTTTATAGTGTGGAAAAGCAGTCTTTCGTCATATTTTTTAATAATTGAACAGAGCAATATCGCATTAAAGAGATCAATGCAGAGCAGTTTTTGATGTTGTTAATCTATAATTTGATTGTAATATTTAAATTTGAAAAAATTCAAGTTTTTAAATGAATTTTTCGCATTATTAAAATTGTAATAAATTTAATTAAAAATATAATTATCAATCAAAATAACCTCAAGTTTTAAAATATATATATAATAATTTTTATTATTGAGACTAAAAGGGTTTTCACCTATTATTGTGTTTTGTAACACTTAACAGATTATGGGCCACATCTTAGCACTTTATCTATTAACACATTCCAAAGATGTCCTTGGCTTACAACTCAAATTTGTTAATAAAATATTCTCTGGCGAAAAGTAACAGGTCAACCCTTTTAGGCTACATCTCATTACAATAATAAAACATGTCAAGACTCTTTTGCGAACGTGTTGAATAATCTAATAAATTAAGATAAAAAAAATTAGATCTTAATTTAACAAAACAAATAATAAATCAATAATAATTTTTATTACAATTAATTCTCCATATTTTACAATTTCAGCTTTGAGATTTGTTGTCATATTTTAACAATTCAATTTATGGGTTTAAAATAAGGCAAATAATTGGCAACGAAAATTAAATTATGACAAAGTCTCAGTGCGACATTGACAAATTAAAACCTTTCCTCGTGTAACTTTACTTTCGCCTTTACGGGGAGAGTAACCTTATAAACTTTTTGATTAAAGGCTTAAAAGTTATGGCAATTTTCAATGAAATGCCTGAAATAATTCTTTAATTAAATATTTTTGTTTATTATTTTTTAATGGAGATCAATAAATTATTTAATAACTCGCATTCCGTAGAAAATATTAAAAAGTCTTTTAAACATTTAAAAACTTTCTAGTATATGGATTATCGAGTTATCGTTTGATAATAATTAAGAAAAACATAATACAGAGTTAATGTTATTAATTTTGTTGCAAAACATCATTAAAGTATTTAATTAGTTCGTATATAACTAAGATTCTTAAATTTGAAAGTTAAATAGCCGTTATTCTAAAGTACAAATGTTTGTATAAAACTACACCAAAGAACAAATTATGACAAACTTAATTGTTAAAAGACATTTCTTTAAATAAAATTCTATTATGGGAATAGCCTAAAATCCATGTATCATTTATTTGAAATCCACGTAACGATTTTATTTCCTACTAACCGAACTATCAATTTGATTATTATATGCAGTAGAATCCGTTTAATATGACTCTGCTTATAGTGACCAACCGCAATTATGATGAATTACAAAAGAAATTTTGGTTTTTAATATGAAAGGCATTATAAAAAAAACGGATATAATGGCGCTTATAATGAACAGCCGGTAAGTAAGGCCGATTTTTAAGAAATTGTACCCAGTTATTGTGACTGACATGATCTTTGTTAGTAATTTATAAAAAAAAGATAAGACATTACATAGTGTGAAAAATATTTTTTAAAAATATTTCTTATTATATTATCTCCACAAGAAATGTGTTTTATCACATTTATTTTCTTCAATAAGCTTTGTGCATCTTAGTATGACGTACTTTTCACTTCCCTTCGATCTCAATATAACCAATTCAGCTGTACTCTAAACGAAGATATCGATTACTTTTAAAGCACTTAAACTAATATATATCCCCAAATACTAAAAGTGTTTATTCTTTTTAAATATATTTATAATAAAATTATATAATATACAAACCTGTAACTTAAAATAAGGACAAACATTTTTAAAATACAGATCCCTAATAATGGATGCGCCTGGTGAATTAGTAAAAGAAATGGTATTTATTGACTAATACCAATTTAAATACATAAATTTGTATCAAATAAGATCTAAATAGGATCAAATTATCAATGTTGATTAATGTATTGTTCTATTTCATAATTTCTAAAGTGCTGCAAATTATTTAAAATCATTTAACGTTCTCATTGAAATTTTACTTAAATAAAATTCAAATAAAACTATTTGTAAAGTATTAAATATAAAAGTTTTTTGAAAACTAATAAAACAATTAACATAAGATAAATTTGAATTTCATACTCATAATGATTGTTTATTTGACATTTTAAGATTATTAATGTGAAACCCATAAGAACATACCCAACCAAACATCATAAATAACAAATCCAATTACCGAAACCATATTCTAAAAATAAATACCTCATAAAAACACCTGTAATAGAATTATGTTAAACGAATTGCGGTAAACGTATTAACGTTTGACGATAACAGAAATATGTAAATTTGGACCGAAATCCTTTTATTTTGATAGCAGATAATTTGTCGGAACAAATCTGCAAAATTGTGTGAAATTCCCTGGAATGCCTAATCAGATTTTAATAACACCAACCATCTAATAGATTCATGCACACATAATCACATTAAAACACCGAGAAATTGAGAGGGGGTGAGTGAGTGAGTGGAGAAACACAGAGATTTTGAAAAATAGCCGGAGAGGAAATGGAAGACAAACATTTATTTAAATTAAAATGTTAAACCCGTAACTGTTTCCGCCGCGTCGTCGGTTGGCCAATATAAATTGAATATAAATTCTCTCGCTCTCTATCTATCGCCTGACGATGATGTGGAGTCTGGACGATGGACTGACTGGACTCGCCGCATCACCATAAATCGAGTTGATGTCTCTCCGATATCGGGCACTGACATTCTGACAGTAATCTGGTGATTGGTCGAGAGCAGGAGTCGGGGTGTTTGATGGAGAAAACAGGGGGTGGATTGGTAGGGAACGGGGATGCATCTAGGGGACGACAAACATCGGGGATCACACTAACGGACATAAATTCTCTATGGTGACACATTGATTTTTTCCGTTTGCGGATTGCTATAAACACCAATCAATTTTTTCTTTCTTTTTTTTTGGTTTGAGGGGGATTGGGAGGAGATGATTTTTGTACTATTCTTGGCTCACCTTCGTCCGTCCGAGCAGTAAGGCGTCCATTTCACTTTCCGGCACCGGATTCGGAACGACAGAGGTACCACTGATAACCGAAACTGACACTGGAGGAGCACCTGGCGACAAGCCCTTATCGGACATAATATTCAATTCTTTGGCTCCCTTCCAAAGACACTGTTGTCCCACTTTTCTTCTTTTCCCGGAAAACCAAATCAAAGGCAAATAATAAGAAGGAGAAAAGAGGAGCGGACAAAGGAAGGGTCTTATTGAGGTAGAGCTACTTCACTTTCCGTCCGGTTGGCTTTTGTCAGAAGAAGTGAGTGCGATTCACTATTTAAAGAGCATTCCCCAATTCCTGTTTAATAACAATTTCGGCACCAGAAGAAAGTGTCAATTTGGCAACTTTCTCTTTTTCCTCCCCCCGGAGCGCCAACAAGGGATGGTGATTATACCAACACATTAACCGAGGGTGCGGGAAACGGTAATTGGCCGAGATGACGGTGATAAACTGGTGATCTATTGGCCCAGACGATGAAGATGATGATGGCGATGATGAAGAAGAGGAGGACGGCCTATTATATTCAGCAACAAAAGAGATGGAAGCTGAATTAATAACCGCTTCTGATTAGACCGGCTGAAGGAAAAAATGCCGTTCCTTATCAGTGAAATGTAATTTGGAGGCTGTGAATTGCGGCCATATGAAAGACGCTTCCTTGCCAATGGGCTGCTCTGATGATCCAATCACAGATTTTTTGGCGGGGATATTAGCATTTTAAATTAAATTTCGCGGAAATGGGGAATATAGAAGATGGATCAGGCAATCTCTTTTTTGTTGTCGTCTCGTCTTATTTCCGTTTAGATTTCACATTCCTCTAGCCTTCCATTAGGTCCTCCGGTTACACAGTACTCCCCACACTTTATTGTGCCACTCAGTCAATTTCAATTCTCAATGTCGAAAATGAAGGCATTGACAATCTAGGATCTTATCCACAGAAAGTATTGCAACTTTTTTCGTTGTTTTTTTTATTTCAATAAAGGGTTAATCCATTATTAATTTGTTTTTTCCTCTCTGCGTCACCCCTATTTCGGGGTTAATTGAATCTAGAGCCACTGTCAAGTCTATCCGAACACACACAACCTCACACACACACAGTTTCGAGTTGATCAATCAAAGAGCAGACAAAGTACAGATTAACATGTTCATGGTGATGAAAGACCGACACTCACTTGTAAATCATTATTATGAACAACACTGAAAGTTAAATTTGTATATGTTTATAAATTGATATAGAGAGAGATTGTTTAGGAAAAGTTGATAAAGAACGTGTCTATCTTTATCAACACAACAGCACACACACACACGCTCACAGGATAAAAGTGTAGAGTAATAAAGTTGATAAGCGTGTTTGATGCACCCGGTTTAATAATACTTTTAATGGCACCGAAGAGCAATAAGAGCTTGGAAGGGATGAAAGTATTTCATTAAATATTAAATTAAAAACAAAAGCCAAATAGGAAGCAGCTTACACACGTAACTATTAAAACAGCCTACAAAGGGTGACGGCAATCAAAGGTGAGAGTGATAGCAAAAGGAAACGATAAAGAACTGTTATCACTCAAGCAGTGTCTCTGCCCAGAGTGAGAGTGTGCGAAGCCCACCGCGATTTATTTGCAACTAAAATGGAAATTGCCGACCATATGATGATGTTGGAAAATGAAAGATAACGAAGAAAACAAAATCGCAACTACATACAGCCGTCAATACACAACAATGGGTAATTTCATTTACTCCTGATGCTGGTCTCGTCTCTGGTGGTCTACCTTGCTCCTCAGAGCAGAAATCTCACATGCTCTCTCTCTATTATTCCGGTTTTATATAAACAACTTTGGCGTCCTGCCTGGGGAAATGGAAAATGGGACTCTCTGGGCGTCTCTTTGCGCTCTTCTCCGTGTTTCGCCTGTTGGCAAAGTACACCGAAGAATAGACTACTCACTTCAGAATCCACCGAGTGCCAAGTTTGAGGTAACTATGGTTACATTAGAGCGCCAACCTTAATTGGATTGCGAATTGTTCACATTCTCCGTTCACCCGCAGCGGAGACGAAGACTGTCTCCGGGCAGGAGGAACGCCAAGAAGTAATGACTATGAACGATGGACCTATTTTCAACGTATTTTACGAGGCTGTCCGTTCGCCTTTTACGAGCCATATAACGCTTTGGTCAGCTTTTTCTCACTTGTTCAAGGGTAGAATCCTGTCGAGTCATTTTTATTATTTATGGCTTATGCGGGTAATTAATTTGAACGCCTCCTGTTAACCGAGGCCTGAGCATAAGAAATAAGGATGTTAATTGGCACAGTGGAACAGCTTTTGTTGCGTTTACGTTTCACAAACAAGTTTCACTGGCGGTTTTACCCAAAGCACGTAAATTCGATTTAAATTCAATGTACACCACCACTGGGACTCTATACCACACTATACACAATACAGGAGATAAAATACAAGTTTTAGAAGAAGCATTAAACCCGATAAAGATAACGGCTTAAGCGGAATTGATTTTCCCGAACAAAAGCAATGAATAAAGGCGGTTAAAGCATCCAATTTATTATCCCTTAGAATAAAGTGTGTTGAGTAAGGGTAATTAATTTAGGTGTAGTGTATTAATTGACTAACCTCTATGACTACATGGCCTCGGTGCTTTAGATTGTCCGGAGACTTGGGAAGACTTTTTGAGTCAATTTGCACATTGGTTTGCATTTTATCTTATTTTTTCCTTTTCTCTCCTTTTTTGTGGGACGTTTTAATTAATTTGTTATTCCAGGTGTCTGTTTCTGGGTACCAACTTTATATCCTTTGATAAACTAACTACTTCCTCTTGCTCTAGATCTCTCTTTTTTTTCTTCACCACTTTCCTATTTAATTCAACTGAATTCACTCCACCAAGAACGCCATTAGCACTAAATTTAAATGGACTTGTAATGAAATTATCATTTTCCCCTCAGTTACACTATAGTTAAACCAACCGACCGACCGACCGTTCGTCCGCGGAAGACGCCACCACTTGTTCGACTAAACCGAGCCGCGCCAGACCTGGATGCTGCCTCGCGAACCGCTTCAATGATACTCACAAGCGACGACGACGAGGAGACCGATGGACCAATAAAACAAACATCATTTTCAGATGGTAATCTATGTACTCAGTTCACGTTGCTGCTTTGTGTACAGGACGCAGCAGCAGCAGCAACAGCTACCTACTCTACTCCTCTTCACCACCCAGCCCAGCCAGCAACCACCCAGAACACTCTTTTCTCTCGTTCTCCTCTCCACTTAGTCCCATTCTGTGTTATGTTGTCGTCGTCGTAGTCGTTGTCAGTGCGTTTCAAGCGCTCTTTTACACCCGAACCCATGGAACACGATAATAATGATTCCCATTTTTCTACAAAGCTAGGGTTGGCAAAGTATATAGTTAAACATAAAAAAGGTTTGGCTTTCTTCTTAGTTCAAAGTTTTATTGTTTATTTTTCTTTTCCTATTTTTTAATATAAGTACAATAAGTTAAAAACGGAATTTACACGCGAAAAGGACACAAATTTTGTCAATGAAAAAAGTGACATAAACTCAAGCAAAAATAAAGCTCCTTTATGTATTGTTTTTGAACATGGGATTGCAAAATGGTTATTTGTGCTACAAGAGTGTAAAATGAGCCGTTTTTAATTAGGAAAATCATGTGAAATGAGAGTTTTGTTACGCTTTCTATTTAAAAAATGGATTTTATATCTGAGGATATACATATCATTAGTGAAAAAAGTAACCAAAATTATCTCTAGTGAATAAAAATGAGACATTATAAATTTCATGACCAATAAATAAAGCTCTTTTTCGATAAATGATTGCAAAATAGAAACTTGTGCTACAAGAGTGGTCTAGAGTAAAACCAGCTGTTATTTAACGATGAAACAATTCAGAAGTACTACATCTTTTGGCATTCCAATCGCAACATTTAGCATTGCTATATAAAGGACGACCCATTTAGAATAGGAAGTTTTTGTTCTGTAATTTCAATTTTTGTCATTGCAATTGCAAGAGTGATCCGAGCGGCACTTTACCTTTCAAATCTGCCCCAGCTCCCAATTTCTCCTTCGTTTCTTAATATTTTTCTTATGTTTAAATAATATCAAATTTAATTTTTTTTGTTGATAATATTCAATAAATTATTAATTAAAAGTATTTAATCCTTAAAAACCCACTTCAAAGGGTCCCACTATACATTTATTTGGAGTAATGCCCACCCATTGTATTATATCTCATTTTATTAGTTCGAGGATTTAATAAGAAATGAGGAGACAAAACAAAAAACCCTTACCTAAATTACAACATATCTCTAATTGAACACTAATGCCCTCCCATAATACTACTGTGTTTGATTTATACTGCCCTCGTGAGCGGTGTCATATGGCGGGCCGTTGGCACATATTTCCTATCCAACTCCTTTAGCTTTAAATTAGGTAGTGCAAACGCTTACGTGAGGAGGAGGCGATGGGCGGCACCCATCACTCCAAGGAATGGTGCATCAGACCGGTGATCATTTATATGTATACGTATTTATATATATGAAAGAGGTCTATAACTAAGTCATGGGTTGTTTGGTCCAATTTTACATACATAAAATGACCACCCAGCGGATCCTCAAAATGGATTTTAAAAGAGGATCTTTCAACAAACCAGGAGCAAAGGAATGGATGCGAGGTCTGATAAGGACTTAAGAAGATACTGGTCACCACTTACCATAGTGGTAATGACATAAAAGTATCATTTTTTATAGCAACATATTAACATGCAAAATAAGAAACTCAAATCAATGCCAAAGGACTAATTTTTCGATACGAAATCTCGCAATTAAACATTAGACAACTCAATTGAGTGAACATAACTTACATTTTTATACGGGAAAAAGTATTCTTCTTATATTCCTTCACAATTGCATAAATATGGATAAGGTGAGAGATAATTGTTAAGTAGTTTAATACTTCTTAAATAATCTATTAAAAAGAATATCTTCATTTAACAATAAATTTCCATATTTAATTCCCTCCATAATGATTAACATATTATATTCAAAACCTCAATTCCAATAAAATAAAATAATTGTTCAAAAACGACTTATCGGCCAAAATTACATTTGTGAATAAATCAAAAGTAAAAATCAAATCATGTGATTGACGTTTAATTTGCGTCAATTTCCATAATTTGATGTCTCTCCATCAAAACGTTTTACAGCAAAAAATTATACTAGAAAAAGTTCAATATTTATTTTTAAAAAATAATTTTCACGATTCAATTTAAAATTATTTTGTAAAATTCTATATGAAAGAGTATTTTTCAATCAAATTTTAAATTTTTCACTTTCAGTGATAAGAAAAAAAAAAGAATAATAAAACACATTTGCATTTGAATATTATAGAAGCTTATAAGTTTTTTTCTTCATTGTATAAGGCATCATGTCCACAAACCAGCTTTATCATAAATGTAATGTTTATTGGTAATATTAATAATCTAATTTATCTATCTGTCATCTACTTAATTGCTCGATTTTATAATTGACAACTGAACTTTAGTTCCACAATTCTTTTGCGATGATTCACTAAGCATCACGTATAAATTATTATATAATGCTTTATGTATTGGCATGGTTTGAAAAGCGAGAAACAGCATACACCTTAATTGTGTTATCTCAATTTTTAACTGTTTTAAGAGTATGCTGAACTTTCTTCTATTACGACTCAACAACCGTTGCCGTCCTAGGTCTAACCAAATGGTTTTTAGGCAATCAAAGTTATCTAATGCTCTAGCTATTCATTTGCCAATTTTTCATAATTGACAATCAAATATCATGTTTAGGAATCATTATTTGTTATGATGTGATTAGCACCATGAGCAAATGATTCTATATAGAGCTTATGCATTGACAGGTTTTTTTTCACCGAAACAGAACACATATACTACGAAGAAGACCATCCCTTTCATAACATTCATCTGTATCCGTTCATTGAACAGCAGCAAATTATTTGTATTAGAAAGATCCAGTTTATATTTTCGATTCTCTGCCCTCCATCCAAGCTTTGAAAATCTGTCTGGTCGAACGAACAGCTTAGACGATGCTGGTTGTTCGGCGGTTGAGGTCGGGGTATATTTTTTGTTAAAATTTTTATTTTTAAACAAATATTAATAACAGAATGCTATGAGTGAAAACGAGTAATGAAATTCGAAAGAAAAAAAAAATTACGGTACAATTTGGGCTCAACCAGGGCCCTTCGAATTGAATTCTGCAACTCGTTAAACACCCGACCTCATGTTGAACTTACTGTTTTGAAATATTAAGGCTTTAATAGAATAGGCCTTAACAAAATGGAATAGCTCGATATCTTATATTCGGTAAGTTGTACAAACAGATTTTTTTTTATGTCAGTAACATTTTGCTTTTGTGCGTCTATAACTCTCTTCATCCATTGCTCGCCAGTGTCTCTTTCGCTAAGAAGAATTTCAATAAGGCAACAGTTGTTCTTAATATGCTACACTGTCTCGTCCTTCTCATCACATATGCAAAAGGTACGGTCCGTTATCCATGACAATCCAGCTCTCTCTTCATTGTTACACCGAAAACGAGATATCAGTGTCACGCTTCGCCTTCTCAGGGTACCAAGGTAATCGATCTGTTTGGAGAAGTCGGTAACGAGAATTAGAGAGAACGTTCTGTTGCAACTGGTGAAAATACTCGATGTCTCAGCTCTTCAACATGGCCATACGCATTTCCCTCATCTGCCAGCGTTATTTCTCTATGGAGCCAAAGATACATAAATTGAAATAGAATCCATTATAACTTGTCACAGAAGTAAAAAAAATACTGGTGGAATAATCGACTACTTTCATTGTACGTCCTTGTCACACCAATGTAATTTAACATTTTAATACACTTGACAACACAATAGCAAACTATTCCACAGAAGTGTAAAAGGGGTTGTTTTTTAACGAGAAAACGAGTTTGAAGGACAAGGCAAGTTTTTCATTGTTTTCGACTTAAGAAACGGATTTTACAGCCAAATAGGGCAATTTGCAATTTCTTTAAAAATACCCTAACAACTATTTAAAAATTATTTACCGTTATAACGGGCTCTACTCGTATATGACCATTATCATGCCCTGCATTAAAAATGTGCAATTTATCATTCAAAATGGTACCAGAATTTTGAAATTAAGCAAATTTGTTCCCAGATTATGATTTTCTCTTTTTACTAGTGTAATAAAAATTCAAAATTTTAAGTGATAAGATGTTGAACAGCTTATCACGCTTAGTAAATGTTAAAGCAGAATTTAAAAAAATTAAGTTTAAGTGTAGACTATTTGATATACCATATAGTTCTTACATACAGCACTTGTCATAATATCTAATAACCGTAATCAAATTCAATTATAATAATAACAGTAATGGTTAATTAACTGTTCCTTAAAGTTTGGGTAACTAAATTAAACTGTAGTTATAAAAAATAGAATTGGTATTGCAACCCTAAACCCGTCCGAAGAGACACACATCTAAAACCGCACGTACTGAGCACACAGTCTCACACACCGTTGGTGGTTGGTGCCTCTTCTGCTACTCGGGGATGATGGTGTTCTTGTCGTCTTGCCGTAGATTGATAAGGATAAGAACGCAATACTTAAACGAATAGAATTGCTTTCATTTTAATGCGAAAACGTAGAGACAAAAGCGCGACGACTGAGGAAAAAGTGGGAGAGGAAAAAGGACGACGACGACGACTAAACAGAGAGGCTGAAGATTGCAGACGAGCAAAGAAGAAATGAGTGGAAAAAGGGACTCCAGCCAGAGTCACATTCTAGAGGGATATAAAAGGCGAAATAACTTATCTGGGGATAAGGGATGGTAATTCCTGTTTACGAATTCGTCTGTGTGGAACACATAACGACGGATTATGTGGGATTCCTCTCGCCTTGTGTGTGCCAGTCTTTCAACTGATTACGTGTCAAACGTCCTCAAGGCATTGCACGCCGATCTCGTACATATGTAAAGCACAAAGCGGCAAATATTTGCTGCCAGATGGAGATGAAGAGCAAGAAAAAAAGTCATTGTCAATCACCAAACCGAAATGACGATTTGCAATCTTTGGCTTTGGCCCCATGACTTTCCACCCTCGCTCCAACTGGAGTCGCTCCCTCTGACATTATTCCAACCTAATGACCGTTATTTGCAGAGATACGAATTGGCAAGCAAATTGAAGCCTTCTTCACCGAAATTATTGCCATTTTTTGCAGGCAAATGGTCCCTCGACCTTATCTTCAATTACAAAACTGACGCATGTCGTCTTTATGGTAGCAGTGGAAATGCCACGGTCTTTACGAGTCCAGGGCGGTGTTATAACGAATCGTAAACGTAAGAACTTAATCCGAAATTATCACAACATCAACCCGTTTAACCGTTATTGAAAGCCCAATTTTGCAAATGAGACGAATTGTAATGAACGCCAACGTAATGAATGAAGAATGGCTCTGTTAACGACTTGCGTTTAAAACTAATAAAATGAAGTGCTTCAGCAGATGGAACAGTCAGATAAAGTGGCGAAATAATTTTCCGTTTTTAATAATACTAGTGGTATTTTATTCAAGTTAATCTTTTACGAGTAAGTACCATAATGTACAATATTCATATCTATTTTATATCTATCATTTATTGGTTTTCGAAATCAGTTGTTTTAATGAAAATGTGTTCGTCTAAAAAATCAAGCAGAAGGCGAGTTATAACTGAGTCTATGTAGGTTATTTTTCATGACAATCACGGCATTTTCTGAATAATATATATGTTAAACAGCGTGTCTCGGGAAAGAGAATTTCAATTAGAATTCATTGATATTTTTCAAATTCACATAAAGCTATTATTAACGCTGATTTAAATTTGATTTAGATTCAAATTTCCAACTTCCTGCACCTTTTCTTTTATTTCCAAAAAGCAAGGGTGAAGAACCATATAACAAAGAAGGACCCAAACTAATAGAAAGACCGAAAAAGCTACGAATGTGAGAGGGAATCATATTTCCCTTCACCCCTGAAAGCTTTGCATTGACACAATTGGCTTTTTTCTATTGAGCACACATTTCTTCATTGAAATTCGCGATTATTGTGCTTATCTAGATTGATCTTGGAATGAAAAGAAACAGTAGGAGCTTAGAATATCGTTTAAAGGTCTTTATACGGTTACCAGATTACATTTTTCGTCATCAGAAACACAAAACCCTTTCGTTTCTATCTTGCAGACAAGTTTAATTGTCAATGGAATTTTATCGAAGAAAAATGACCCGCTTTGGGTTCTAACAAATAAAACACAAAAGGGCAATAAAACCCTTACTGGCACATGGCTATAAGGTCCACCCATATCTTAGCCTAAAACCTGCACCAAGCAAGCTCTTTAATGTATAAGATGCTTTTCAATAACCATTATTGGTTTTGTAGTGATCCTACTTCTCGCCGCAGTACCAGGACCTGATAAGCAACTCCCAGCACACTAAATTGCTTCTCCATCTCTTTTCTTCCTGGCCTATCCTCCATCTCCTTTCCTCATGTAAATTATTATTGTAAATACATTGTAAATATTATTATTACATTATTAATAAAAGTGGAGACCTGACAAGTCTCTACCTCTTTCTGTACATAGTCGTCAACAACTCAACATCTTTTCTTGGGAGCCAAAAGCTCTCGTGGCCATATGGATGGCCCGTCTCCATCGTCACTGGTGATCTGCACGACCCAACCTGGACAAGCCATCGATCGCCATAGTTTTTTTTATCTTAAAATGTCCCATCCTGTTTAGGAATCTAGTCATTAACGACGATTTTTATTCAAATTAGTCTTGAAAAAAAAACTGCAAGTTTTTGGTCGCAAAAGCGTTATCTTGAAGGCTATTTGCCTGATATTTTATAAAATACAAAACCTTAAATTGTGTATTTTAAGACTTGCATACCAAATTAATAGCCAAATAATTAGATCTCTTTTTTCTTTTTTATTTAAATCAAAAGATTGGTTAATTTTTGAAAACACTTCATTTTTTCATACTTTAAGATAATTTTAATAACGAAAAGCCTTTAGATAATGAAAAATATATGTTTCTATTTTTATATTAAACCGCTGTTTAAGGACAAACATTATTATTTTAGTTTAAACGGATTATGGTTATTCTTTTTGTCAGGGACAAATAGATTTAAGTCGAAAATCCTAGAATATAATTCATTATTCATGGAAATCGTATTGCGCATATAAATCACATGATTATTTTTCGGATTTAACTCAATTGTTCCTCCACTTTAATCTAAATGTTGAGCATATGGCTTCGTGGTAAGAATGCAATTATAAACGAGACGAAACAATAGAATCTCATTTGAATTAAAGTGGACAATTCGACGAATGTGAATTAAATTTAAATATTCTATGTGATGCATTTTTGTATAAAATCGATATTTGATATTTCAAACAAGTGTTATATGTTATTACCAAAGATTGTCCTTAGAATATTATTACATTATAATAAATTTATCCTCATTTTAAATCATAATATATTTTGTATATAAATTACTATGACTTAAGGCTTATGGGTCGGTCCGGTCCTTCGCCTGTGCAATCCTATTTCTCCATTGAAGTCCGTTGATTTCCTTCGAGTCGGTATTTCCTTATAGTCAATCTTGGTACATCAATCCCATATGAATTTATTATAAAGAAGAACCATAGTTTTGTTAAAATGTAAAAGGTATTCTATAGAACATGGTCAATAAATGGAACAGTTGATGTTGATTTATTAACGGCTAGGAAAAGACTGAAGAATATAATTTTTTAATAAGCGCAGATGAAGAAATCAAAATGGATATTTAGTACATTCCCACATTCCTGCAGACAGAAATAAGATGCCGTAAACACTGTCGTTTGATGTGTTTCTATTACAATCTCCTTTTAATAGTTAGTTAAACAAGTGTATGAAAAATGAACCATAATTAAACTCGAGTAGTATTAAAAAATGAATGAAATAAGTTTTCTAACAGATACGAGTGTTTAATTATGTGTTTTTCCAACAAGTTTTTTACCAGATTTTATGAAATTCGCATATTTATTAGCTATTTTTCCGCGAAATATGAAGTAAAGAATAAGAAGACAACTAAATTATGGTCTAAACACATACAATTAAGGGAAGAACTTGTGAATCGAATGGATCTTTTGGTCTCAATTTTTAAAAATATCACGACAACCTTGCATCATGCACTGTATCACTGATATGCCCGTGAAAGCATCATTTAAACCACATTTAAAAGCCATAATCAACATTTAAGAAGAACTTTACTTTTTGTCATTTAATGTGAAAAAATTTAAATTGATTAATAAGTAATGGCCTATTATATTACAGAGACATGAAAAACGTTAAAATATAAGTTTCATTCTACGCTACTACGATTAAAAAATATAACTTTTAGTAGTTGAATTTTGGTACAAAGTACTAATTTCGTGTATTTACACGATTTGTAATTGTCTGCGGGTGTTGAATTATACTTNTTATACTTGATTCAATACTGTACGTTTATGAAACAATTTATAGAAGAAACATTGGATAATATAAATTTAAACATTTTTCAATAAAATTGTATAAAATAATATATTCAATGAAAAATACTTCCAAAATCATTTTATTTTATATACTTTTTTTTATAATTTTCTAAAAGTCATGATTTGTAATTTAAACCTGATAATATTAAGTTACAATTCCATTTTATCTGAAACACAAGCAACTCATTTTAAGATCTATTTATAAAAACGACAAAGTCAAAAGCTCGTGTCAAATGACTAGACATATTTTACCTTTAATATCTATTTTTATCATGTTTTCCATAATATAAAAAATTTAATTTTTTAAAACTTTTAATTGAGGGTTCGTAAAACTTTTAATTGGAACGCAACTGTCACAAATGTCAACAAAAGCTAGAAAACCCCGACAACCTGTGAGGAGATGGATGGGGTAAACCAAAACACTTTTGTATAAAAGGGGTTTCTTTTTAAATTTCTGTTCTTCTTTAAAAATAAAATCCCCTCCTTTGTTGACTGTTTGATTGTCAATTTGCCTCCAGACTTTTGTTGTTAAAATTGGTTTCTGTGGGACTGAAGCCAAACATTTGCGAGTGGTATTAGAGAGTAGGGTTAAAAAAAGCAAAACCAAAACCCCAAGGGTGGGGGAGACCAGAGTCAATAAATTGAAAAGAAAGAAAGGCCAGGAAATTTGCACAATTAAACGACGACCACATTGTTAAGAATCCTTGGCGTTGGTAATTGCAAATTTTATTAAAACGTAAATGGCCCACAAATTCCTAAATTTTTTGCGGAAAAATTTAATAATTCCCCCGAATTTGGCTATTTCAATATATAACTGCGCTCTGGAAGAACTTCTGTATGTGTAATATCGTAAATTTATTTTTATTTGTTTGGCAAACAAACTTTTCTCGGATAATATTAGGACAATATTTGCAAAAGCTCCCCACCGAGATTAAATATCTGCAAATGTTTGTTGTTCCAAAGAAACCCCATATTTCTCCAATTGTTATTCCTAAATTCCGTTGTTCTTTCCAATGTGAATTCAATAATGACATTTATGAATTTTTTATCGTGTTCAAAACTCCCAACCTTTGGAAACATATGGACACAATTTTAGGCATTAGTCTTATTACATCTTTTTTTTTAAAACATAATATGAATGAATGGAACATGTTGCAAAATAAAACGACAAGTTAATGGAATCCATTGTTTTTCTAAGTAATTTATACAACAAACCAATTATACTTATTGTTTTATTTATGTATCTGGAATGATATTTCTTATACTTTTAAAAATAATTCCTACATGAGGGGAAATTTATTGGTTAAAATAATTTGAAGAAATAAGTAATATAAATAATACCAAGAAATATATTTGAATTGATTAATGTATTTTAGATAAAAATTTGGTTTAAGTTTTTAACATTGGTGTAGAAATTTAATCTTATATATAAAATTCTCGTGTTTGGTCATTCGTTCTCCGAATCTAATAATAATATTTCCCACAATGTTCCGGTATGGAACTAGGGGTAGTCTCAACCTCAACCAACGGGTGTTGGACTTTCCATGACTATTTGTTTTTCAGTGTATTATTAGTCAATTATTAGCACCTAGACCGGTTGTAGACGAATCCAGTCAATCCGCCCATTTTTTTGCGCCATTACTTATTTATTATTCACTATGAATATTATTTCGAAATGTTATTGATATACACAAATGGGGAAACTTTTTTCGCGCTGAAAATTGTCCGCCCGGGATTTGATCCCACGACCTCGAGGAGGCAGTCAAGGGTACTAACCACTAGACCACACAAGCGGACAATGTACCTCCGAATCTACTTTACCGATTTTAATAACATTTTGGGGTATGTGGGAAAGGTTTGCCTTATGCTTTACTTGTTGTGCTCCTAATGTTAAGTGTGAGTCACCTTAAATTTTTTATAATTTTTTTTTTAAACAGCTAGTTTGGATTTCAGTATAATTAAACATTAAACTATAAATACGCAAAGGAAAAATCACACCCATACATGTTAAAGATGAGCTAAAAAAATTCATTTTCATAAAGCAATATTCAAAAAAGTAATAATCCGAAACAGTTAACCCGATTTTAATGGAATTTTGTAAACCATTCTACTTCATATTGGTTAANGTATAATTAAACATTAAACTATAAATACGCAAAGGAAAAATCACACCCATACATGTTAAAGATGAGCTAAAAAAATTCATTTTCATAAAGCAATATTCAAAAAAGTAATAATCCGAAACAGTTAACCCGATTTTAATGGAATTTTGTAAACCATTCTACTTCATATTGGTTAAAAAATCATGATACAAAACAATACACTTCTTTTTTAAAGGGAGAGCTACCCCTAATAAATTCTTTTGACACAACCATTATTGCTACTAGTCATATGAAACGGTTTAACCGATTTAATTGAAATTTTGTAGGAATTTGAAAGAGGTCAATAAAAACGGGACGTTTTATTCTGTTGACCCCTAAATTATGAGGGTGAGGCACACTTACTTTTTTTTTTAAATATTCTTTGAAATGTGCTATTTCTGGTTTTTAATATGAAAAACACATACACAAAGCCTTGGTTAAAAGGTGAAGTTTTATTTTTCATACCACTAAATGTTAAGGGTGAGTCAATTATATAATTATTTTATAATTTTAATAATATATTTTGAATTTGATTATGATTAAGTGTCGTTTGAAAGTTGTGCTGTCAATTCCATTTTTGTCCTATTTTTCAAGTTTTGGGAAACAAAATTCACCACATCAATCTTTTAATTCGTGTGTAATTGGCGGTTTTCAAGGAGATATATTTCGTCTACGAATTAATTGCGATTATACGTGGCATATTCTTCATCCAGTTTGTTTATATTAACTAGAAACGGACGGGCAAAAAACATTCTCCAGTCCATTGCGCTAAGGGGTTGATCTATGTTAATATTCCGTTAATACGTGATGTTTTTATTGTTCCTTATCAATTATAATTTCATCCCACAAACTAAAGCTGTTGACTATAGCTTTTTTGAACTAAAAGAATATTTTCTAAAAAATAAGGAAAATGACAAGATGACGTTTGCCGGGTCAGTAGTAGCTAGTAATATACAGTGTGAATTGAGGTTATAG
>JXOV01029774.1:0-18528 GCA_001014945.1 Clogmia albipunctata
GGGACTTTTGGGTTTGACAACTACGATTAAAAGTGATAACCGCTGTTTTGATAACTGGATCTCTTTAATAATATAATTGCAATCTATAGAGATCTTTCCGGATTTATATTATTTTCAAATACAAATTTGAAATAAAATCTTATATCGTTGTCTTTTTCTATTTTTCACTATTTATAATTTGTACTACATTCATAGTCTACAAAGGAACTTTTTAGGGTTGTTAAGTAATACTAATNAAATTTCATTTCAGTTTTTGTGATAATCATAAATAAGTATAATTGTTAAGTAAAGAAATCGTATGGGATCTATTAAATAAATATTGGAAATTATAAATAACCTATGTAATTACAGATTCGATTTCTTGGTTGAAATGATTATTGTGGGACTTTTGGGTTTGACAACTACGATTAAATGTGATAACCGCTTTTTACTGGTTTTCTTTGATAATATAATTGTTATCTATAGAAACCTTTCCGGATTTATATTATTTTCAAATATAAATCTTACATCGTTGTCTTTTTCTATAATGTAGTACTTGTTTCCACTATTTGTAATTTGTACTACATTCATAGTCTACAAATGAACTTTTTAGGGTTGTTAAGTAATACTAATGTGTAAAGGATTTTTAAAATATTTCAAGCGACCGATGGTATAAAAAGTGTGACTTTTATACATATATGAAAAAATTCCAAATTTTGACATTAGGCCAAAAATTTTATTATTTTAAAATTGAATGAATGAAANAATGATTTTTAAAATATTTCAAGCGACCGATAGTATGAAACAGCAGCCTGTGTAAAAAGTGTGACTTAAATATATGAAAAAAATCCAAATTTTGACATTAGGCCAACAATTTTATTATTTTAAAATTGAATGAATGAAAAATGTTCTTAAAATTAAGAATTGATAAAAATATGTAGTTGATTCTAAAAATTAATTTGTAATATTTAAATTCAAACCACTATCATTTTTAATCTCTGTTAAGATTTATAAAACTTTATACGACCTTGTATAAGATGTTTTCGAACAAGAAACTTAAGATGAAGAATCAGGTGTAAATAATTTTACGTTTTGTTCCTAATAATTTTATTGGGGAGAATTAAACCACAACTTGAGAATCGTTATTATGTACAACAACAATTTGTAAGTAAATAAAAATGGGACAACAACAAAAATCGGAAAAATTGGCCGCGCCCAAACGGGGAGGAGTCACGGTTTCTTTATTTCTTTTAATATAATAATATAAAATACTTGTGTGTGGACGGAAAATCATGTTACTACATTAGCTACTACATTATTAAATTTATCTTTATCGTCCCGACAAAAAGTACATTGGCATGGAGAGGAAAAACAGAAAAAATCAATCGTTTTACATAACCGCAAGAAATAAAGTTAATTTTATTATTTATTCGCGATTTTATAATATACTCCTCTCCTCTACAAGCTCTGGCAAAACTCGCTCCTTCTGGGCGAGTATGGGTGTGTAGTTCGCTTATCTTTATCATCAAAACTTATGTACTTTTCACAAAAGCTCGCGCGGAAGATGGTGGAAACTTTTTTTTTCTTATTTTAGGAATGGGTGGCAGGGAAAGCATGGTGTTGTTATCCTTGCTGTACAAGTATTAATAATAACTGTTACAAATGTCGAAACAAACGGGAAGACAAATTGGAAAAACGGAAAGCTTTCTTATTTGATTCCTCTGCCTGGGCCATAAATTTCGAGTTAGAAAAAAAAGTTTCATCGTTGATTAATAAAATCATATACCAGGAAACTTAATGACACTAACAAAAAATAAAACTAATAGTGGAACGTAAATTCCTATTTATTACTTATTTTCCAAAAATATCAAAATCCAATTGGAATTTTAATTGAATACCAAGTATTGGACTCTTTCTCTGGAAAAGTTTATTTTATGTTTCGGTTTTAATAATAGTAAAAAAATATTTTATAATTAAAAGACTAATATAATATAGCAAAACATAAAAAAATTATCAATTAAGCAATTAAATATTTATATACATGCTATTTTGTAATTATATCAATTAATGACTGAAATTTTGTTTTTCGAATAAGGTGGATATTAAATATAATTAAATTATTTCATTAAGAAAAAAGTTTTTGGTTAAGGTTAATATATTCTAATTTTTACACTTGTACATTTATATATGTTGGAACGATGGTGAAAAATTATAATAATTTTCATTTTTTGTATAAAAACTTTAAGAATTGTAATAATTAAATTTATTGTTTATGTTTTTAGTTTTCGACTATTGGCATTAAATATAATAAACTTACCTGATTTCGAATTTCGGGTTGACCTATCTTAAAGCATGTTTCGTAAATCTGATCCTTATTTTTTAAAATAATTTTTAATAGCAAGGATAATTAAAATTATTTTTATTTAAGCAAACTAGAATATTTCAAGGAAAAGTTAAATATGTTTATATTAAATGTTCATATCACGCTATCATATAATTTTTAGCTTTGTATGAAGCTATTAAAATTCAAAGCTATTAATTTAAATTTTACACTCTAAATATAGTGAATGTTTAAATCTATTTTTCTTTATTTTTTATTACGTTATACAGCCCCACTTAAGGTTAAAACAGCACTTCTGGAATCAGAAGTCGCAGAAATTTCAAATTTACATCCAATATTACTCGCAACAACTTTATGTCATGAAAGATATGCAAATACTTAAATCAGTTTCGCAAAATCGTAAAACCGCAAATTTTCCAATAGTCATCTCTACTAAGTGTTATTTCTAAAGAAATCTATTGATGAGGGTAGCTATATATATAATTTGAATTTCATTAATAATAACGCAAGTCTAGTTCGCAATGTCATAGTGCCTCTCATGATTAAAAATATTGGCTCCCGGATAAATTCCCTACAAAGTTTTTTTTAATTAGACCGCTATCTACGATTCCAGCCCGCCCCATAGACGAAGGGCGGGTAGGATTGACTGGATCCTTTTTCAACCGGTCTAGGTGCTATTAATTGACTACTAATACACTGAAAATAAATAGTCATGGAAAGTCTAACACCCGTTGGTTGNATCTCTGATAAATTCCCAACAATTTTTTTTTAATTAGACCGCTGTCTACGATTCCATCCCACCCCATAGACGAAGGGCGGGTAGGATTGACTGGATCCTTTTTCAACCGGTCTAGGTGCTATTAATTGACTACTAATACACTGAAAATAAATAGTCATGGAAAGTCTAACACCCGTTGGTTGAGGTTGAGACTACCCCTGGTTCCATACCGGAATGTTGTAGGAAATATTTATTTTATCTACGATTCCATATGACATAAAATAGTTATTTTTGCTGCAAGGGTGTAAAATGAGCCGCTTTTTAACGATATTAACTTTTAAACGAATTAAAAACCGGATTTCACACAAGACATAAATTTTTTCCACTTTCCTTAAAAATACACGTAAAACCAATTTAAAATTTATTTGCTGTACAACTGTCTCTATTTGAACGGTTTTCGGGTACTATTTGACTGTTATAAGGGCCTGAATTAAAAATTTAACAGTTTTTTTACTCAAAATGGCGCGAAATTTTTTCTTTGAGACAAATTTATTTGTAGATAGGACTTCCTTTTTCACTTGTAAAATAAAAATCTTCACTATAAATAAAGTGTAAAAAATTATTATTAATTTGTCTTCGATTTTGTCTATATTAATTATGCCGATAATTTTAGATTCATGGCCTTTTAACTAATATCCATCTAAGGATAAGTAACAAATTTATTAAAAAATAGAATATGTCCAAGTAAATTAATGGTGATTTTCGAAATTATTCTTGTTATTTTATTGATAATTTCAAGCAACTGATTTATATTACATTGATTACAAAACAAGTGTAATATCTTTTAAAAACAAAGTCTACTTATCTTAAAATCTTAGTGGAATTTTAATTTTTTTAATGTAAATTAACTTGATATCTCTGTTAATGAAGTAAATGATGTTTTAATTAGGAAGACAATTGTTTCAGTGTGCCAAATGAGCTCCACATAATTAACAGTAAAATTATCATTACAAAACTGTGGTGCCACAACATACAATAGTCTAGTGGAGGGATGGAGTGGTTGAAGTGAACGAGAGTAGTATAGTACACAATGTTGCCGTTAACCTTACTCGGTCTCTATTGTGTCCATTAATCATAAAAGCTGCACTGAATAGGTTTGGTGAACTTTGAATAATAATGATCACATCACATAATATTTTTGCGCGCGACGACGACGCGGCGGATCCCTTCTTGTTACAACAGACAGAGAGTGCAAAACAGCAAACAGTCTCATATCCATGGGGATGGGAATTTAATACGAAATGAAAACGTTCCCGTTTTGTAAATACAACTTAATTACTTTTATATTCGCATTTTAGCCAAGAGAAGGTAGAGGTACGAATATGATGATGGTGTTGTTAGAATTCTTCTTACTACTATTATTATTATTTTAATATAGAGTTATTAACAGTAAAATATGTATCTCTATGTTGGAAATATGTAAATGAATTTAATTAACAAACGACCCGAAGCAACTTGTTCTCGTTGCTGGTAAAAATATATAACTCTGTTCCGCATTCGGAATATAATAATAATTCCGCTCCACTCGATGCCCCTGTGCGAGTTTTGTTTTAATTACGAATAAGAGTAGAAATAATGGCGTAGGTTAAACGCAGTGTTACTTGCTGCTATAGGTACCTTTCAGCAGAGAGTATATGTATATTTATTGAACCTGGGACCGTCGTCATGTTGCCTAGAGAAAAATTGAACTGTGTATATACCTATATTGAAGGTAAAATGAACGTTTCTGACAAATTTTGACTTGTAAAATTACTAAGGGTCGTGTGGAATGGGGATGGTTTTTGTGATTTGGCCAGGGGGTGCTTTCTTGTTTCTGCACGTCGTTGTTGTTGCTACCGCTCTCTCTAAATCTAAATAAAGAGCTTGTACTCGAACATGGTTTGTCAGGAGTTTAAAACATCAGTGGTACATGTTTTGAATCGTAACTCTCCTTGTAATTAACATTGTTAACATGAACGCGGGAGTTTGTTACTTTTAATGAGAATGACGACTATATTGTGCTATAATTTTTATTTTCATAAATATGCCCATGAGGAGCTTCATTACTCTGGTAATATAATTTGTTTAATATCTTGTCACATTATTTCACATCTGAAACACTTACATATTGCAAATTTTACAATTAAAAATAATGAAACATAAAACAATGTTGCGTCGATTTTAAAAGTAATTTTTTTCAGAAGACATTTTTTCCATCAAATGTAAATTGAAATAAGCTTGAAAAACCCCTCCTGGTCCATACTTGTACTTTTGTGTTTAAATTAAAAATGAAAGTATTCAATTAATAACGATAACGTGTGTAGAACAACGGCCAATTCACGATTCCCGTCTTGAAACACATATTCGTGCAGAGATAATGTCTTTTTTTATACTTGTGATGCATATAAAATGCGATGAAGCCTCTTATTTCGCCTTGTTTAAATAATAATATAAAAATATGCATTATTTGACACATCGGAGCACGATTCTTTGCCGGGTGTGAATGGGTTTAACGATGAACACAAAAGAGGTGGAAAATTAGTTAAGGATCAAAGAAAAGTCATTCACGTTTTCCAAATTAAATAAATAATAATTGTATAAAAATACTGCTCTTACTATCTTAAGATCAGTGTCATAATTATTTGAAGTACAATTAAATGATTTGAAGAATTTTTATTTATAATAATGAGTATTTTTGGTAATTGATTATTATGATTATTTATGTAATGAATGTAATGAAGCATGTTTGCTAAATAATGCTTATCGACCGTGATTTATAAAAAAAAACTATGCATTTGATAAATAATTATCCTTCTCTATCTCANTAATTAAATGATTTGAATTATTTTTATTTATAAAAATGAGTATTTTTGATAATTGATTATTATGATTATTATGATTATTATGATTATTTATGTATGTAATTAAGCCTGTTTGCTAAATAATGATTATCGACCGTGATTAATAAAAAAACTATGCATTTGAAATACATTGCCATAAAGTTATGGTGTTCGTTTTTCAAATAATTATCCTTCACNATTTGACACATCGGAGCACGATTCTTTGCCGGGTGTGAATGGGTTTAACGATGAACACANCTTGACACATCGAAGCACGATTCTTGGCCGGGTGTGAATGGGTTTAACGATGAACACAAAAGAGGTGGAAAATTAGTTAAGGATCAAAGAAAAGTCATTCACGTTTTCCAAATTAAATAAATAATAATTGTATAAAAATACTGCTCTTACTATCTTAAGATCAGTGTCATAATTATTTGAAGTACAATTAAATGATTTGAAGAATTTTTATTTATAATAATGAGTATTTTTGGTAATTGATTATTATGATTATTTATGTAATGAATGTAATGAAGCATGTTTGCTAAATAATGCTTATCGACCGTGATTTATAAAAAAAAACTATGCATTTGATAAATAATTATCCTTCTCTATCTCACTCAACTACTTTTTATTGTTGTTTCACTTTTACAATTAATAGTTGGTGTAAGAGAGAATTATCTTTCGCCTGTTTCTTGTAAATAGAAAATAATTTCTATCTCTTTGTTTAAATATCTGTTCTATATGTATTTTGCATCAAAATTTCATTCAATTTTTAAATCAACAGTTAATAATATCAATCATTCACAACGAAACCGACTTCTATATAAAATTGATCAATTTGATGATAATCTTTTATGGAGTTTTAATTGTAAAAAAAACACTAGTAACATAAAACATCTAATAGGAGAAATATTAATACTTTGTATTTAAACCTTGTAATTATATCCATAAAATAAGTTTAAATTTTGAATAGCAAATATGTACATTAAAACCATGTTGTACATGTCAGGGTTAACGTGGTTGGCNTCTTTTATGGAGCTTAAACTTTAATTGTAAAAAACACTAGTAATATAATAGGAGAAATATTAATTCTTTGTATTTAAATCATGTAAAAACAAACTAAGGTATATCCATAAAATAAGTTTAAATCTTGAATAGCAAATATGTACATGTCAGGGTTAACGTGGTTGGCGTCGTTTCTAATCGAAATGAATGAATGAATGAAGTTGGGCCCATCGAAAGAGTGCTAACGGGTCGGGTGTGTGTGATTCTGGTGGACTGTGTGCCGCCGCCAAAGTAAATTCATTTTATTCAATCATTTACACGATCAATTTGAGGTTTAAGTCCTTTGTCTCATTCCGATATCCGCTATGAAACACCAGCCATAAAATTGTCATCGCGTTCATTTCGGGTCCAAAACATGATACAGAAATACGTTTATAAATGAAGAATGGAGAAAAAAGAGCGGAGCAGACCGTGGAGCTTAGGAAAAATGGATTTTGGTGTGAAATTGTCGGGTCCGGTCCACCGAAGAGAAGAGGATCAACCGGTCGAATGTATTTTTCATGTAGTTCTTATCTTTCAATCAATTTGGTAGGTATGGAGGACATGTTTTGTGTCTGAAACATTTACTAAAAAATTAAGAAGGTACACCCCGAGACCCGAGTCCAGTCCACGGAGACGAAATCAGTTTGGCGATAATGAAAACAATAAAAACACGACAGAAATAATAAATGCGCTGATTCTTCTGGCATACACACATTTATTATATGGCTGGTAGTTGTTTAAATTGGATTTGGACAGATAAGAGGAGCACCCAAATAGAGGTGAGAAATGGAAATAGTAAAAATTCATACCCTAATGGCGCCAAATTTAAAACTTATATTTTGTTTATGTTTTAGAGCATATAGTAAATAAAAGTATATTTAAATACTTGTATAACATAATTTATACTATATAATTAAATCAGCGGACTTGATAAACAAGTTTAATACTGCCCCTTTACAGATACATATTTTTATAACATATAATATATAAAATCAATAATTCAGGTAAAACTTTTTTAAATCGATCCATTGTATAACAAATTTTAAGTTAGTAATTGGGTTTTTCAATTTAATCTTTGAATAAATCGAATATTTTTAAGGTATACTTAATTCATTGCACAAAAGAAGGTATGCCATTACTTAAATCACAATTTCGGCCAAAGGGCTATTATGTCTCGGTTTGTAGGACCTTCTACGAGTACTTGATAATTTCACGAATTTTGAATTTAAGGTTTCAAATCGATTGTCATTGATTTATTTTATAAATACTTGATTTTTTTAATATCAATATGAAACTTCTTATTGGAAAATCCTTTGTAATTAAAATATTATTAAAAGATTCAGGGATTTGAATAAATGCATTAATTTAGAAATCGTCAAGAATAATATGTTTTATGCACTCCCGTATCGAAACATACGGTTTTCGATATCCATTTGGGTTTTTGTAATGTTTCACTTTATGGCACTCAGCGAAAATTTTTATTTCACTAGTGAAAAAAAATGTCATAAACTATCAAACAAATTTGTCTCAAAGTCAAAATTTGGTCGCCATTGTTGCCCTTAAACTACACAAAATATTGTTCGTCATACTCGTTTCACTCGTTAAAAAACAGTTGACTTTACACCCTTGTAGCACAAATAACTATTGTAGTTATTATAAGCATATTTGAATTATTTTAAATTTATTTCGTTGTTTTAAATGGCTTCGAAATAAACAAATTCTTTGCTTAGTCTCTTCACTGTCATATTTTAAGAAGAAATGGGTTTGTGATTAAAATGAACGATGAAGAAGAAAATCAAATCAGTTATATAATAATATAATTCGGATATTCTTCAATTTCGTTTTGATTAACGAAAACATCAAACACTTGGTTCACTATAGTAGAGGAAAGTAATTGACTAGAGAACAGAGAACATAATAAATATGCAGTTTATTTATTTGAATTTGAAACGCTAATGAGTTTCGTAATTAAAATCTCATAAAAGATTTCTTTGTCTTATTTAAACAATACATTTTACGTTATAATCGGCGTTTGCCATAGCCAAGAACAGAGTGAATATCTTTCGATAGAATTGATTGGATGGTTCTGGTCAGTGTTTTTTCTCTTGCAATTTCTGAGATACGCCATTATCTTGGCGAGTAAGAAATTAAAAAAAACACAAGGTTTGATTGCTGGTTTTATATTCTGTTAAACAAAACCGAACATTGTTTGAGCAGACTCAAAATGGAAGGCTCCAGACTATGTACTTTGCCCGGGGAAGCAAGATTTATCGAAGTGAGGGCCTTTAATTGCATAATTTGTTCTCGATTCAGGCGAGACTCTACGAAGAATCTTTATCATACAATAAACAATTGAATGTTTAACGGATCGCCACACAATATAAAAGACATTTCTGTCTCTCTGTTTGTCAGTATGTCGTCATCCTATTGGCCATTTTGAATCTATATAACTCCTAATGAGACATGTGCACACTTTTATAAAGGAATGCCATTGAATTCAGCTTCAATTAAGGCTAAGCAGAGACATAAATTCCTATATAATCACAAATTGATGAGTGATATTATGATTCGATTTAATTTCTTCTTGATTATACACACTATAACAGGTACTTGTTTTTTTCAATACCAAAATGATACCTTTCAATCGAAAATTCTAAAAAATACTAAATGTTAAGATCAGACTTTCAAAGTAACACTTATATAAAATGGAATTTTAAAATAATGTTACGACCATGTTAATTAATAAAATTTAATTGATATAAAAATGCTCAAACTTTGGCTATCGATCCAAACTACTAGGCATAAATCAAAGCATATGGGGGATAATAGGAGGCAACTGTACTGTTTGGAGTAGTTGCGAAACAACAACGGCGGACTTTAGGAGTGTCGGATAAACATTAGTCGAACATTTCAATAATAATTAATCAAATATTAAATTACACATCGTTGAGTAATGGATACGATTACTTGAAGTGGGCTCTTGTTAAGAGAGGAGGGTTTGTCGTCAGAGAGACAACCAACAAAAGCTCAGGCGACCGTGACGGAAAGTTGACGGTGATCATTGTATTATAAGGGCAATTAATATCACAAACAACAACTTGGCAAATAAAAAATTAATATTTGAAGACGATTCTGTCGAGAAAAGTAAATTCATTGAACACTTGACGAGGAGCAGAAGCAGGCACTTGAAAGAGATTTCGAATTTAACCCGGCTTGTCTCTGGAAATGCATGCACTATTATACTCAGCAAAGAAGAAAAAAGTGCATACCACAAAAATGAGCTAACAAAGATTAGAGACCATCATCAATTGGACCAGATAATGGACTTTGAATAATTCATTGGACTCGAGTTTATGAAAAATGGCAGAGAGTGGGGCATTGCCAGCTAGTAGATAGATAAAAAACGACGATGTAGTGTGTACTTCGGGTTGGAGGAGGTAAAACATCGGTCACTGCTGTGTAATGGACGACTTCGGTCACCATCTCTAACCTGGGCGGTGTGTGTGTGCTGGGGATTTTGTGCAAGAGAGCACATATAAGTTGGTTTGAACATTTGTCGTATAAATAAACTGTTACATGGGTTTCTACTTAACTAGCTTTTTAGATCGGACTTACTCGAGCCGTACACTGAAATTAATGAAAAATTCCTTGGTTGGACAAATTTTTTCGATAGTTCAATTCGTCATTCTGGCGGGGGGATAATAGGTACACTCATCTATGTTCTACTGCTCTCCCTTGTGCCTTTCGCTCTCTTTTGCTGGCCATTTAATGTAGACTAATGGAATTCTGCCCGATGGATTATTTAAAGTTGAACAAGTGGCGGCATGATCTAAGGGCACACAAAGACTAACTAAATTCAATTTACTCGAATCAAATGCAAAATGGAAGCAAAAACAATTGGATTTCATTAAAAAGTCATTCAACAGTATTTTCGTTGTAACAGTAAAGTAGAACGACAATTATTGTGTCGATGAATTCCTGTATGCTATTTACAGTATTTTTGTAATTATTATTNAATTCAATTGCATCAAATGCAAAATGGAAGCAAAAAGAATTGGATTTCATTAAAAAGTCATTCAACAGTATTTTCGTTGTAACAGTAAAGTAGAACGACAATTATTGTGTCGATGAATTCCTGTATGCTATTTACAGTATTTTTGTAATTATTATTAAATGATTTTCAAATGAACATTTAGTAAATAGCTTGCCTTAAGAAGTATTACAAATTTTTAGAAGTTAGATTTAATCAGAAGTAACATATTATGATATATTGTACATAACTTATGTGTAGTATATTTTTAATTCATTACTCCTACAATTCTACAATTCAAATAAACTCTAAATATCATATAAAAGTTTAATCCCGAACAATGAATCTTTTATATGTATATTACTAAGTTTTGATATCATATTTTTACCAACAATCATTAACAATTTGAGAAATATGAATTTATTTGCTAATAAAACACTGGAACCAAAATGAATGAAATTTGAGTGGATGAGAATTGTTAGATAAATTTTTATATCTAGAACACAGGTTACAAATCCTTTCCATCGTTCATTGTCCTGGTGAATAATCTGGACCTGTTCTCTAAGTTTTCTAAATTTTAGTATATATTTTTGTGATTGGATTTCATTGCCTATTTTTTTTTATTATATATAAGATAATAAAACGGCGATTTTTGTTTTGAGGGAAAATATATTTTCCTCATTAATTTAAAACTTTTGAGGAAATCGGAAACACATAGCTTTACTCCTAAATAAAACGGTATTTATTTTTAACTATAATAGTTTGGTTCTGAAACCATTGAAAAATAAGCCCAAATGGTAATTTTCAGGAACCCCTTCAATTTTTAAATATGATTCTTGGAAGAGTGCTATCTAAATTTTAGGAATCTTTAACTAAATATTTCAATAATTTGCGTAATAAAAGTTATAATCTTGAGTGTCTTTGTTTATAACAATGGACTGGAGACATTCCATTTAAAGAGAGGTATGCCGTATAACTTTATAGTCGGACGATTAAACCATAATTATAGCCGATTCAACCGGGAGAATCGTATGCCCATACATGATTGTAAATAAATGTCTATGACGGTAGAACATGTGGCACTTACCAAGAAATGGGTTTCTTACATTAAAGGTCACCAGTTAACAATAATTCTATTGATTAGATTACCAACACCTTCCAGTGAAGAGACAGCCGAATATGAATTCAAAGTGTCTCGTGTTTCATCTCCTCCTTCTCCACCTCTCGCTTCAGGCAGAGTGGAACATTATGGAATGATGCTGGACAAACTATGAAGTGTGACCGAGAATAAAAGGTTCAACAATGACTCGGTACACCACACTCCTCTCTACAAGTGTGACAATAATTAGGTGATTTCTGTTCGAACCGTTCCGATGACACTGAGCCTGACTTGTGGGTCATCCGAAAGCAATTTATTCTAATTGCTGTCACCGATTGGTGCCAAAATATTTTCGCTTTGGTGTGGCAATCCCTTGTTAACTTGCTTCGACGCTGATTTGGCAAATAATTGTGCAGAAAGATGCGCCGCGCTGTCGTTTTATAAATAAGCCTCTGTGATCTCTTTGGTTCGCTGACTGTTCTATAATTGCAAATTAAGACAGAGACGAAGAATTCCTGTTTCGACAAATGTTCCCTCTGTTGTTAAGCATTCCCAATTTTAATCGCTTTCGCGCGCATCCATTTGATAAATTGGCAAGCTATAAATAAAAAGGAAGATGTGCTGCAATTGACGCCCTAATTTCGGTTCTACAATTTAAATCCCCATTGAGAAAAAAGATGACATTCAGTTCCACTCTTTGATTAATCCATCATAAATGGTTATAGTCCTCTATTTACCAAACACTGTTCATTAGATTGTAATTCAAATGACAACAAATTATCAAAGACCGTCCAGAGGAGGCCAAAGNTTCGGTTCTACAATTTAAATCCCCATTGAGAAAAAAGATGACATTCAGTTCCACTCTTTGATTAATCCATCATAAATGGTTATAGTCCTCTATTTACCAAACACTGTTCATTAGATTGTAATTCAAATGACAACAAATTATCAAAGACCGTCCAGAGGAGGCCAAAGAAAGAGCTCAATTGTGTGTGCTGACACCTGATGATGACATTTAAAGAATTTGTCCGCACAAAAGGGGCAGCTCATGAATAGGGATATTAAGAGGAGATCATTAACATTGAATGTAATTTGCTGGATTCATGGCAATGAGAATTGATTTTTTTAAATAAGTAATTTCCTGTTTTCCAGGCAAGTTCCAGAATCTAAGCATCAATTATTTGGTTGCAATCGACAAGCTGTTCAAACAAGTGTTAATCCTGATATCACAGAAGTGCTCCAGTGACTTGACATTTTTAAACCAGACGATATGTAATCCCTGAATTGAAGTCTTAAGATCGATGACAACTTTGTATAAAATTGACCATAGTTTATGCTGTTATTTTCCTGATAAAGAATTGATTATAACTTTTTGATTGTCCTTCTGCTCTTCTCCCTATTGACAAGTAATCGCTTACAGACCAAGAGATCTTTAAGTAATATTTGTTAGTCATCGAACCTGTTTTATTACCGATGACACTAAAGGTGCATAATTTTCAACAATTACAGCCTAGAGAACTAACTACACACTGCCGTAGATTGTGTCTCGGTGTGGTTTAACCGAACAAAGTCCAATTAAAATGTTGTCAAGAATCGGAGATAATTGTGTGTTTATTCAGCACAAATGTACATTGTATGTTTGTAAACAGATGGCTTTAGACTAGCAAAAACGTTTATGGGTACCGGACTGTTTTGTTGTCCAGAATCGGATGAAGAAATGTTGACAATTTCTTCAAACAGAGATTGGGATTTAATTGTATGTAAGAGGCATTTTATTAAGATCTGAAGATCTTGTACCACTAGTCAGATCTCGTAAAAATACTAGATATGTGGAATGAAAAAGTACTTTCATGTCGTGCCGCCAATTCTCTGAAAGAGCTTTATTTGTCGGCCAAACCCAGCTTTTGTCGGAGTTTTTGCCATCATTACTTTCAAATATTAAAAGTTAGAAACCAAAATTGATACAAACAGGACATTGATTATAATGGTAAAATAAAAGACGATAAGATTTTACAACACTAACACAAATGTAATTATTCGAATTTTTGCTTATTGATTTATAATTGAAATTATATTAACATTTGTTAGGTATCCATTTAAGACATAATTAGAACAACAATTAAAATTTTATATATATAAAAAGGAAAACATCGAGCTTGTTCTTTTGTATTAATTGGTTAAAAGTATTTAAAGCAATTTTTAAAGAGGATTCATTCATAGAAGTAATGAGCGTCTCTCCCTTTACATTCAGAATTGAGTGTAATCCTCCACTTTCTCCTTCCCAGGAAGATGGTTGGTGGTGGATTTGGATACCAAAGAATATGTCGGCTGATCCCATTAAGAAAGGCCCTGATTCGGAGGCGAATAAATTACCCGGTGTATTGCTGGGTTCATTTGTTGGGGTTAATTATTCGGCCGGTAATTAAAAATGCCGACCGTTTTATGTACGCTCAGATCTGTGGAGCGCTGCTTTTTCTATCCCCTGGGCCGGGTTGCCTGTGTTGTCTTCCATTTCCAAATTGTTTGGGTGTTTTACCATAGTCAAAATTATTCAATTTAGACTTTAACATAGTCATTAAGGTAATTTTATAACCGTCGTAACCTGGCGTCGCTGATGCTCTATCTTTGGCATTTTTATTTCTCATCTTAACGTTTAACGACACTTTAAGTAGACGCTTTGATCCGCCGCTAATCAACATTGTTTTCGCATTGTTTGCCGCGGTTAATGGCGATGAGGCCCAGATTTGGGGTAAAATTGAATAAATTGTCTAGTTTATTCAATTTTTGTTCATATTCCGTGCTTTCACTATATTAAATTGAATCTTGTCGGGGTATTACGATTACAAATAATAATAATTTTTGCTATGCAAAACAACGAAATTCCGTTCAATTACATTTCCAGTGTGGTGGATGGTAGATTTTAAGCTCGAAATAAATTAATGTTCTTCTGAATTTGCATGAATTGGATTAATTAAACAGAATTCTTTTAATAATAAACATAAGACGAATAAGAAATCACAGAGTGATTATTTGCTGTGGAGCTATTTTTTGCCAATGCTAATACCATACACCCATCCCATGGATGGTATTTATGATTTGGCGGCACGGAGAGATGGAAAGAGTCACAAGATTTACTTACTTAGCAAGCATAAGATATAATGTAGAGTATATGTATATGCGGAAAGTGGATTGGGGCGGCAAAACCTTAGAAAAGTACGGATTTTGCGCTTTCATTTCGCCAAATAAGACCATTTCTATCCAAATAATTTAAGCGTCGCGGTTTAATGGCATTAACTTTGTTTGTCCCGGCAGGTATTTATTGCTGTTCAAGAGCTCATCTCATCTGCGCCTCTGCTGCTCAGGTAGTGTCTTTAAACATAATCTAAAGTCTGTTTGTGTACTTTTAAGTGGCCGCTCTGGGCGTTTGTGTGCTGTTAACATAATTTCAATAGAAAAGCCATAAAATCTTTTTCAAGTCTGGAGAGAAGCGTCCATCAAAAGTTATGCTTTTTAATGAGGTGTCGGTGGTCAGCTTCTTTTTCAGCAGCAGCCACCTTAACCAAACAGAACACACCATTGCTGAGCTGTGTGAGATTAGTTGGGGCCAGGCCGGGCATCCGATGGCCGCTAATTGATTTGGAGTGCAAATTTGGGCTTTGTGTGTTCTAAAATGATGTGAGAACTGGATTCTATTTTAGACTATAAATTCCGAGAGTTACGATCATTAGCCGCCACCACTCTCCGATACCACTCCACTACGGTCTCGCTCGGTCCGAGAAATTCAAATGAGGACCGCTTTTCGCGCGAGCGGGCTTTTATCAAAGAATTCGACTCGTTAACATGTTATTTATTATAACATTGATAAACAATAAATTAATGTTGTGTCCCAATAAAAATGATAATAAAAACCGAAAACTAGTGTATTTACATGAAATGGATAATTCTCGACGGATTTTTAATTAAATCAAATCGATATGTTGAATGTCGAGAGTCGGGGAAATGTCACCTAAATGATCATCATCCGTCGACGACTCGACAGAGTCAGTCTCTTGTATTCTTTAAAACACAGTATTACTCTGATGAAGCCGGCACTTTGAACAGGCATCTATGGATGGACTAAAAGCGAGACGTGGTCAAAAACTTGATTGGAACCGACATCGTCGAATTGGCGAATTTCAATGTGGAATGGACATAATTTGGGAAAATTTATTGGTTGGGAACAACTGTAATTTAAATATATAATTTGGATTCATAAAAATAAATTATTTAAAACAAATTAAAAATGTATTCATGTGGAATTAATTAAGAGTATTTGTTTGTATAAAAACGCTTTTGTTGTAAAACAGCACCGAAAGAAGGTGGCGGCTTCTCTTTTCTTCCACACTGGAGGAATTTCAAAAGAGGCTACAGCAGAATTATATTGGTGTTCAATTAAAAAATGATGTAAATGGGACCGTAGAATGAGATCACCTGCAACAAGATGATTGTCAGAAGAGGGGAGCGCAGGACTTTGTATAAAAGAGATAATGCCCTGTGTATATTTTATATGATGGACTTAATAAATTAGCCCAAGAAAAGAGATTCGCTGAGGCATGTCGTCTATTAGATCATTATAAATTTCGATGTAAGTGGTCCTGCTTTAGATTTCTATTTTATTGTAGACTATATCAAATCACCTGCACTATTGATACTTTAGCCTGGTGTTAGACTCATCCCAGAACATTGAATATCACTTATCGGTCCAGCTACCGGTTTATTTGGAGTTCTCTTTTCAACAAAACATAGGTAGGTATGTAGTATCATCAACTCGGAATAATATGTAAAAAAGACTGCCTGTAAAAAACCGAAACGACGAAAACAGAGAAACTATTATCCGCCAAACATTATTCGAAATATAATTAAACAAATGTCTTTGGGAAGATAACAAAAGTTGAAACCCTCTCCTCAATAAACTCGATAACGACTGCCGTCTTTGGACACAGAGAGACAATAATATAATTCGGGTGTCGGATTCTTAAGTCGCGCTATCGACGACCAGGTTCGAAGAACACAAATAAATAAAACTGATAAGCGTAACGAAAAAACCCTCTGCGGTTGCCTCAGAGGCGAGGAGAGCGTCGTCAGAGTTGGTATAGAGCTGAACAGACATAACTCAGGCCAGTCTCCAATTAATAATTAAATGCTTTCCACTTTGATATACATGCTCTCTTCAGTTTAGCTCAGAAGAAATTAACTTGTCACCATAATGGAATAGCCAGATCAAAGGAGAAATCTTCACGCCGAGATGCAGTTTCCTGGCTCATCCACTTTCTTTTCTCTTTTCCACCACCAACATCATTAAGCCCAATAATTTATTGCACCTCAAAGGTAAACTAGTTTCGATGATTAATTCGGCAACTACCTTTGTTCTTCTTACTACTACTGGTCCTAAACATTGATACTTGTTATCAAAATCATGTTCCTCCTATCCACTTCTAGTTCTGTCTATCTATTTACGGGCGACGCTATTTAGAGAAGAAGGAAAAAACTTTCTTGCATTTAATGGCGTTGTCGATTTGGGAAGCCGAAATCAATTAATGTTAAATTCTTTTACACGATCGTTAAAATTAAAAGTCGCCGTGTATACAACGCCGATTTAATCGAAATAAATCTGTATTTACGAGTCGTTCCCTCTTACGGGCTCGCTCTCGATTAACACAGCCTCCAAAGGCCAGCCATCGACAGCGGCGGGACACAGCAATTGATTTGGACCCCGATCAGTCGATCGCCGCACAATGGCCGATTATCGTTTAATAATTGCACCCGGACGAGTTTCACAGTTTTAAATGCAATAAAATTACACTGAAATCAACTGATACCGCAGATTGCCATAAAATTAACTTGCACTTGAATGGCTTCTTGATTTAGCGATCATGCGACGAGTATATTATCATTTTGTTTATGTCAGTTTTATCAAGAAACCGTTAAAGTATTTCTGCTCTGTCAGTTTAATACAAGTCTAATCTGTTGTTCAGAATATTATTATTCAAAAATAATATACAATTCAGAATTATCATAAAAAATTCAATTTCATTTAAAGCAAAAATTATAATAATAATGAATACAATATAAATTAAAGGCAATTAATAGGCGATTTATTTTTTTGGGCATACAATATATTGTCAATTAAAATTGTTGTTAGTAAAATTAACAATTGGACTTGTATTAATTTTTATTTACATATGATAAAAGGATGTAATAGTTTGTTTTGCTACAAGGGTAAAAAATCAGCTGTTTTTTTACCGATGAACAGAGCGTGAAATAAGAGTTGCAAGTCGAGTTTTCACCGGTTCCAAAAGAAGAAAAAAGTTTGAACATCTGAGTAGGATACAATTTTTGCAATAATTTCACAAAAATTGTTTTAAAACTATTTTATACAATTTTGTATAGTAATAG
>JXOV01029833.1:0-12845 GCA_001014945.1 Clogmia albipunctata
TTGATGTTGTTCGCGTTTCCCATTGATGCCAGCGGATTTGCATTGCTGTTTGGACTCAGGTTGTTGTTCGTCGTCATCATGCTGCCCCCATTATTGTGCCTCGCGTTGTTGTTCCTTGTCAGCGTCGCATTGGCCAGGAGATTGTTGGACATCATCTGGTGATGGTGATTGTGCTGATTATTTAGTGTATTATTGTTGAAATTGTTCGGCTTATTCAAGTTGTTATATCTTTGAAGGGTGGACATAGTTGCTGTTGTATTAGTTCCATCCGAGTTTGAAGGACTCAACTGACCACTGCTGGAACTTCCGTTGTTATTTACATTGTTATTATTATCCTTATGAGTAATATAAGTCACATTGTCTAAGCTAAAGGCATGATTCTTAGCACTATAGTCCATCTGCATGTCTTCCTCAACCTCTCCAGCTGAGACAGCCATTTGAAGGACTTGAGTCTCATACTCCTTCATATTGGTGACCCCCACATCAGAATTAGCTTGACTAGCTGCAATATTTGCAGGATTCGCAATGATGACTGGATCATATCGAATAGGATTGTTCTGAGGAGCTGGGTACTGCCTCATTCTCTGTTTAAAGTTCTTATACTTCGACCAGGATATACAGATATATACAATCCCAATCGAGCCCAGAATAAGAATTATAACCGAAATAGCTATAAGGGCGTAAGGGAAGACTCCAGAATCTACAGCTACAGCAGTCCTTACTTTCTGAATAGGCTGCTTAACCTCAATAGGGGCATAAATCCCTTGAGCTGTAGCTTTCGCTATCCCACTAGCGGCGAAGTTTATCTCTGACTGAGTATTAGGTTCTGATATAGTATTTTCTATCTCCGAAGCATTCCTCTCCAAGATCTTCTCACTATCAGGGTCAATAACATAGAACCAGACATCTGTCGCTAAGGGATTCTCTATCAAAGTCCCATTTTCATCTAAAAACTTCCTGTTACTAAACTTCTCAACTCCAACAATCATATTATTGGCCTTCTCTGAAAGAAGTTCTTCCAGTTCTTTGTTATGACTCCTAAGATCCTTAGGACTTGCATCGGAGAACACTAGGGACATTCGGTTTAAATCTTTAATAACATTTACTACAACTCTGGTTCGAGTCTTGTAGCTGAGATCTGTGTTAAATAAATCTGGGTTGTCATATGCTTCAACCATGAAAACCAAGGGCGATTGACGATTTTCAGGGTTTAAACTCTTTGACAACTTTATAATTCCGGTCTCTTCTCCAATTGTGAAATAAGAAATAGCTGAATCTTCAATATAGTTTGTGCTTTCATCATCAACTAGATGATAGTGAACTAGGCCTAACTTTCCTGAATCTCGATCCGTAGCCTTGACTTGAAGTATAGGCATTTCTAGTTCAGACTCCAAAGACACAACCCCGTAATAAGTGTCGTTTCTTCTTCCAGAAATCTTAGGAATTACAAATACAGGCCTATTGTCATTAACATCTTGGACAATGATCTTCAACTTCGCGTAGCTCTTTGAAGGATTTACAAAATATTTTTGAGAGCTAAGTTTTAGATCTATATCATGTACCGTCTTATTCTCATAATCCAACTTCTTATCCAAGATGACTGTACAGGAATGATCTTCCACCTTAGTCTGGAACTGCCCAAATATGTTTCCTTTTAAGATATCACACTTGAATAGATGTTGCTTCATAACTCTCTTGGAGTTCATAATTTGCAACATCTTGATTGGATCTCCTACTTCATGGTTTTCTGGAATTGTGACAACGTAGTTTTCATCACTGAACGCTAAGCCTAGTTCTTCAGTATTTGTGTTTATACTTTTAGTATCATAAATCATGTCTCTTGAGATTATATCTTCGGAACCATTAGGATCGTTCAAGATATGTCTTATAAAAACTGGAACTATTGAAACGGAACTCAATTGAGGCTCTCCCAAGTCATAAGCTTTGACATCTAACTGATACTCTGTGTCTTCTTCTTTACTAAGGTCGTCTCGAATTCTGATCTCAGCTGTATCTGGATCAATTTGGAAGTACTTCATGGATTTACCTCGTCCTACAAGTTCGTATCTTATAACATTTCCAGGCGCTGTTCCATCACTGTCTATAGCTGGCTGGGATCCAATAACAGTTCCTATTGGTTGGTCATCAGCTACTGTAATAGGTTCAGGTACTGATATGAAAACTGGAGGATTGTCGTTCCTATCTTCAACATTGACTACGATTTTAATAGTATCTCCTTCAGAACTTCCCTTATTTTCCACGGTTCCTATAATAAGTTCGTGTTTCTTCTCCTTTTCATAGTCCAAACCTCTAAGAGTCTTAACTTGTCCTGTTACAGGGTCAATTTTGAATAGTTCAAAAGGTCCCTGTTGAAGGTTGTAAGTTATCTGAGGCGTAGTATCCGGATCATGGGCTTTGACTGTAGCAATGACTAGGTCAGGAATGTTTTCTGGTACTTTTACTTCAATTATATTTTCAATAAACGTAGGCACCTCATCTTGAACATCTAACACAGTCACTGTAACACTTGCAGTTCCTAATCTAGTGTCTGGAGCTCCGTCCTTAGCTGTGACTACAAACTTATATTCTTGAACATTTTCATAGTCCAACTTGATTCTCGTTTTGATCACTCCAGTTTCTGGATCTACTACAAAAGGAATGTCATTTGGTAAGGAGTAAGTAATCTCAGCGTTGATTCCTTCATCAGAATCTGTGGCATGGACAGTTCCTACAATAGCATTATCCCTACCTTCATCTACTTTGAACTTATATGGCAGAGAATTGGGATCGAACTCAGGGTTGTTGTCATTGATATCTGTTATTTTTATATTAACAGTTGAAGTTGTAGCTAAACCTCCATTATCTTCTGCTCTTAAGATCAGCTGATATCTTGTAAGGTCTTCTCTGTCAAGTTTTCTAATGACACTTATCACTCCATTGTCTGAACCTATAGCAAACTGCCTTAAATCATTTCCTGATAAAATTGAATAGGATACTGGATCGTTTTCTGGGTCATTAGCTTTGACTACAATTATTGTAGCATTGATGTCAGCCCCTTCACTGACTTGCACTTCATAGACAGGCTTCACAAATTTCGGTGGTTTTGTATTCGGTCCAGGCTTAACTGTAAGTTCTACAATAGCCTGGGAGTATAATTTTCCAATGTCTGTAGCTTGAACAGTTATTGAATATTGCTCTCCTGCATTTAGTTTTCCTCGGGTTTCTAAGACACCTGACTTTTCATCTATTGAAAACTTCTTAGCTCCATTATTTGAAACATGATAAATTGAGTATTTTACTTCAGCATTTTCACCAATGTCATTATCAACAGCTTGTAGCTTAGCCACAAACTTAGTGTCGTCTCCTGCTTGGATAGTTACTGGAGGCATCATCGGAAGTTTTGGAGGGTTATCATTGACATCCTTCAAAGTTACAGACATACTCAATGGGGCACTGGCTGCATTTCCATTAGTTTCCCTTGACACCACTTGGAACTTGTATTTTCCAGGATTTGGGGGATCCCTATCTAAACCATCTTCATTTACCATAAGAATTCCATCCTTTGATACCGCGAAGTAAGGAGTAGTAAGCTCATATGAATAGTCAGGTAGGGTATCCCCCTCAGTAAAGTCAGCATCTGAAGTCTTAAATTGAATAGGCTTTCCTAAGTGATCTAAGACCTTAGTTCCTATTGAAGAGTTTTCATCTACGAATCCATCAGTTGCTGATACAGAAATCATAGGAGGGTTGGCATCTACAGCTTTAACTGTGATAAATAACTTGGCAGTTGTAAATCTTTTCCTTTCTGATTGTTCTTCTGCCTTTACAACAATTTCAAACTTCTTCGATACCGAAGTGTCTATAGCTCTAATCTGCTTCAAAATGCCAGTTTGTTCGTCTATACTGAAGTAGTCCAAATAATTTCCAGGCATTCCACTCAAAAATGAATAACTAATTGGAGAAGCTATGGTATCCAAGTCAATTGCCTGGATCTTTTCAGGCATCACAGACAAGACACCTTGTAAAGATCCAGAAGGAACTGAAGCTGAGTATTCTGGATTCAAACAAGCGCCATCAAGGAAAACACATCCCCTATAAATGAAAGATGGATCCAAATCGTCGGAATCTGCGATATTTATCGTCATCGTCGTTGTGGCTGTTCGACGTTCACTCGCGTTTCGTGCTCGATCCTGTTTAAGGATTAAAATTTCTAATTGTTAATATCTAAAAAATAATAATATTATGTCTTTTGAATGACATCAAACCAAATTTGAAAGAATAACTAATTTTATCTAAAGAGCTTGTGACTTAAGAGAAGAAATTTGTACTTAACCCTGGACAACGGCAACTGAATTATATTTTTGCACTACACACTTCACAGATTAATAAGTTGAAATTCAATGTTTGTAAAAATTCAAATTTTAAGAAGGTTCACAAAAAAATCAGATAACTGCCATTATTTAATTGAGAACACATGTTTCGCATCCGGTGTGCACAAAATTTCAAGGATAAAATTTCAATTTAAAATTCAATTAACTTTGAATCACCATTTGCCGAAATGACAATTATTACATAGTTTCTAAAACTGACACCAGTTTGTGAATGTTTCGATTTAACATAAACAGTCACAAACACATTTAAAAAGAAGAACGGAATGAAAGTCAGATTTTACATTCTTTTTTATATGGGACCTTACTAACTTGTAAGAAACAGGGCCCTTGTTTCTTCCACATGGTGTAGCACAAATATTATATATAAAAAAACAAATAGTTAAAAATACAACAAATACGTCTTATCGCAATTGTTAGACATAAAGTACTGATTTTTAGAAATGAAATCTAAAGCTTTTCATAACTAAAAATCCTTCATGTAAGATTCAAAAAGTTATCAAATGAAAAGAATACTATACGAAAGAAAAATTTACTCTTCTTCTATAACTTTGGTTTTCATTATGGATGAGGGACATTACACCCGTTGAGTTGTCTTCACGAAAACTAGCCTTAAAAATGCCTTGTAATAAAAATCTGATTCATTCAAATTTCTGATGCCATTCAAAGAGACACTGTTCATGACCAAATTTTAGATTCTCGACTTACCGAAGCGATGATGGTGAGATAGTATCGTTGAATACGCTCGTAGTCGAGTGCTTTGACAACAGTGACCTAAAAATAAAAATTGATACCATATTTATTTTCTTTACAAACTTCACTCTTTCAATGCATAAACATTGCAATCAATTAGCACAAGCACTCTTAATCCGCAGACAGAGCCATTGAATTGGGCAACGCGCGTAATGAATGGGATTTATTGATACTGATCCTCGCTAACCGCCCTGCCTTTTTCCTCTTTTTCTCATTTTGCATTCACTCACTTGGCCTTGGTGTGGAAATCCGATCGCAAACGTTCCATAGCCATCAGCCGTCCGCATTGTGTCGTCGGCTATTGTCTCGTTGCCTTCGATCAGAAAATACTCCACCAGTCCATTAACGCCGGCATCAATGTCTTGCGCCTGAATGTTCCGAAATATCGTCGTTCCGATCGCTGTCGACTGCAATGAAAGTATTGAGTGTTATATTAAATTGTTGTCGTAATTTGTACATATTGAAATGTACTGAAGAATAACAAACAAATTCATAGTAATCGGAGGTCATACAAAGCTATTTTAGAAAATTAAAATATTCTTTTAAATGAAAAAAATACACACGTTAATAACAATTTAATAATCTTATAAATTCTCTTCTGTGATGGTAATGTCTGTTTCTGTTCTTCAACACTTTCCCAGTGCTCAATTCCGTTCGAAACTCCACTATGGTGAAACACAGTTTATTCAAAATCTGTCACATCTGTTCTGTAAACGAATCTTTAGAACTGCGCCACCGAGACGGGCACCCAGGTAATGACCCGTTATAGGGTCCTATACACAACACTTATACGGGGCCCGGTCAATTCGTATGAAATTGACTATAGGCGGCTTACGCTTATTAAGGGTATTTTATTACCGAGTACTCGAGTCAATTTCATATAAACCACCCTGGCCCCACACAAACAATATATATGGGGTCTGGGCAATGACCCGGGCATCCGTCTTGGTGGCGCAGTCTTATTGTATAAGTATGGTTTCCGGGTAGCATGTATGAAATTGACTCGGGCACCCATTAATAAAATATCCTTATTCAGCATAAACCGCCTAGAATTAATATCATGTTAATTCCTCGAGCCACGTATAATGTGGTGTATGGGACCCAGGCAAAGACCGGGCGCCCGTCTCGGGCCTCAGACTTATGAATATTATATTTTGTAATGACTTTAATATGCACACCAACTTTGTAATTCTTCTTAATAAGCGGAGCTATGGAATTTTGAATTCGAATTGAGTGGGAAGTATTTAAGCGCACATGTCAATTTCAGGCAATTGGGATTTTGTTCATTTGCACTTTAGATTATAAGATAAAAACCCGCTCGGACTACTCTGTTAATTGAAATGGAACAGAATCACAAATGCAATGGAACAAAATCGCAACTGTAATGAAAAAAGGTATAGTGTAATTTATATCTATTTATAAAACTAGACTCTATTTTAAAATTATGAATAATAAATAATAATAAATAAACAACCCTTAACAGTCTAAGACTAACCAAAAGGTTTTTCGTTAAAAATGAATTTTCCCTTTAAACTTAATAACCAATAATTAGGATCTAAAGCAATTTGAATGAGTTAAATTTGGCATGCAATTGCATAACTCCATCTTAACTTCAATTTTAAAACAATTGAAAAGAAATTAGATTTAAATTAAAAGAAACTATAACTTGTTCCATCTCCTAATAAAAATTAATCAGAAATAGGTGAACTGATGATTCGAAAAGATTGTGTCATTATCGATCGATTGATCTGGGGTAATTGGAGTGGAACACTTCTTTTGTCAGTGTGAAAAAATGGCACTCAAGAACATAATCGACTGAGTTAAAAGGTTACGATCTTGAACGTGTCAAAGATTTAAGATATTGCTTAATGAATTTAATAATACAAAATGGTTCGGACATTTCAAAAGACGTGGGCCTACTCTTTAAGCCGTTTAGTAATTATGGTCTCCAATGCCATAATAGTATAATTGATTTGCAGATTATTTTAGATTGTAGTTAAAAATTCAGCATGAAAATTGTATTTATGACATAAAATAAATAAAAAAATTGGGGTTAATGAAATAAAACCATAACATATCTTTTAAAAATTGATAAAATTATCCTTATGTTCAAAGCAGATTACTAGATTTGATCTTCTTCCTTAAAATATGTTTAAAAATTCATAGCCACTTCATTTTTTTAGCATTCCCAAATTAATATTCCAGACAAAGGTTACAAATTTACATTTCCCAAAATATCTAAAAATTCCCACCTCGTTTCGGGATATTTAAAAGTAACTATTGACATTTACCTTCACACAAATTCAGAACAAGTTTAAGTTAATTATTTATTACTTTATTCAAAACCAGCTAGATAAAAGGTTCTTATGTCTTCCGTAAAGAACTTACAGAATAAATTTTACACGAAATTTATAAGATTGCCAATCCCATAAAATACCACTTGAATTGATATGATTTTTTTCAAGTAGTTAAGACAATGAATTATACACTGTGAATTAAGGATAATACCGCACATGTTTTTTTCTTTATATCTCTGAAACCAAAAATTGCTTAAACTTCAAAGTTTTACACAATACTCGTATATCTCTTAACAGATTCTACTTTTAAGTCATTGCAGATTTGCAAATACTTGCATTAATTTTGCAAAATAATAAAAAAAACAACCAATTTTCCCGGGGCAAAGTTATAATCGCACCTTCATTTTCTCAGAATGAGTAGTCTAATTCCAAAAGTAAGTATAGACGACTTGTAGTGACATTAATAATCTTTATTTTAATATGGTCTGGCTTAATTACGACGAGCCGTTTGTTAGTTAAAATAAAAAAAATAAACTATTCCCACGACATTCACGACGGAACTAGGGGTAGTCTCACCTCAACCAACGGGTGTTGGACTTTACGTGACTGTTTGTTTTTCAGTGTATTAGTAGTCAGTTAATAGCACCTAGTTTATTAGCTACTTCGTGTAATAATCTAAAATCCAGCTATGTCAGAAAATCTTTTCCGTAACTGTGACTTTATTAGCCTATGGTTCCCATATTACCACCCACAATAGGAAATAAGTACACTTTTCGACAGACATCATTTATTATTTACTTTATTTGAATTTAAAATTTTTTATGCAATTTCCTCTTTTTACGAAATCAGGGTTTTTGGACTTGTGAGCTACTGACCACCTTCTATAGCATCGCGAATCAAATTTTCGCAATTATGTATATATTTCGGATTGTCTAACTACCCTTATTAATAGATTGTTCAAATAATGCCCCATAGAGTAGAAAAAAGGGTGCGGATATAACGCTGACCCATTTGGCATTTACAGTTTTTCGTTTTATCGCAATTTCAGAAAATTGATTCAAGTAACTCTAAATCTGCTATAACATAAAATTGTAATCTGTTAAGGGATAAACTGTGTAAAAGTTTAAAGATCCAGCTTCTTTTAGCTTCAGAGATATCAAGGATAAACCGGTGCGTCTATAATCTTAATTCACACTGTATATACGAGTTACGAGTATAATTAACCTTAAATGATATGATTATTTATAAATTCTTAATAAATTTAATGTCACCAATACAATTAAGTTTGTTTCAGAAACAATTTGCATTAATTTTTCATAAAATTCCCAAATTAATTATTTAATTTAAATATTTTACAATATTTAACATACCTCCGGAACAACTGTTTCATAGGGTGTATTAAGAAACTCGGGCGTGTTGTCGTTGACGTCAGAGACTCGAACAATTATCGGAATATTTCGTTTTTTTCTCGTCGCTCGAATCGTGCAAGAAATCTGTAATTGAATTACCGAAAAAATAATAATTACACAACAGTCCAATCATTACAGAACAGAGGAAAGTGGAGAAATGGTAATCTCTTACCTGGAACACAATATGGCTCAAGTTTTCCTCATCACGATCCAACGGGTGCAACAGTTGCAGCATTTTCCCGTTCAGAATAAACATCGGATTTCCTTTGGGAAAGACCAGCTCCAGGGCGATCTCCGTCGGATCGCCAAAGATTGGCAATTCCGGTGGATTCGTTTTTTGTGCAATCACTGTAAGAAACGAGTTGGATCAGTTGTAATTACTTCCTGTTTTAATGATACTAAAGTAGAGTTATTAACTATGAACTTGGAATCATATCTAGATCAATTTAATTCTTCTATTAATAAATACAATTTATTAATAATTATTTTTTAAACAAGCATGACGACTGTTAAAAATTAACATAGGTAATTGATTGCATTTTAAAAAATATTGAATATTTAGTTTTAATAATAATATTGTGTTTTGCATTAACGCTGCTTTTAACTTTTTTTTAAACCCAAAAAAATTTAATCGATGTTTTAGTAAGTATTTATATATATTTATATTTAAAACATTTAAAAAAAACAGTTCCTTGAATACAAATAAATTTATACATTTCTATTGAAAAATGTGTACATTTTAGCAACCAACGCTTCCTTTAGAAAGTAATCCATAATTCAATCCTGTTCAATAATGTAATTTTTCTTAAATTTTAATTGAGGTGTCTAAATATGGTTTAATAAATCGTTGCTACCACGGGTATGTCATTGGTACAGTGCAATGTGTAGGGTTATCGTTATTTATTGAAAAATTAATACCGAAAGTTCTATTAATGACAGAAACTTTCCTTAATTGTATGTGTTAAGACCGTAATTTAGTACTGGGTTGTTTTTTATCCTTTATTTCATATTTCGCAACAAAAAGATAGCAAATAAAAAATTGTATAAAATTTTGTAAAAGAACTGATTGGGAAAACGCATAATTAAACACTCGTATCTTTTAGACAACTCGTTTCATTCGTTTTCTAAAACTTTACTCATGTTTAGGTATTGTCCATTTTCTCACACGTTGTTTGAATAACTTTTACAGTAGAATTCTGTTTCTACGAGCTCCGATTATCTGATTCTCCGAGTTCTCGGAGGCACTAGTGCACTACAATGCATCTACAGACTCATGAGATGAACGCTCGGATAATACAGAAAAACTCATATGATGCGCCAAAAATTACTAAATTAATCCGTGTTATGCAAGGTTTCGATTGTTCAAGATACCATTTAAATTGTATAAACTAGATTCGACTATATTTTCCATTTAAAAATAAATAAAGTGAGTGATTCTTTTGAATAAAAATTATTTAAGAAAACCATCTTAGTTAAATTCAAAATATCCCTTAAATTTATTTTTTTTAAATTTATTTTAATTTATTTAAATATAAATTTATTAAAAACATCTTTAAATTCTAGAACATAATTTTATAGCATGTGCTTCATAATAAGAAATGAACTCGTTGCGTTGATCTGTGCTTAAAACAAATAAAGATTACTTTGCATATGCTTTAAGCATAAATAATTGGTTAAATAATATTTGGAAGATCTTTCCCACGGATCAAATCAAAGATAACCGAAACACCGAAAAACATATTTCGGGATGACCAAACGCAATTACCGAAATTATATAAAATAATAATCTCCATGTAAGACAAAATGCAAAAAATAATGACTTGGACATAACCGTAATGCGTTTTGAAACTCTTTTCATATTTAAAGCACTTTTAACGTTCTTCTGTCAAATAATTCATTTCATCTTTTGTGTTGAATAATAAATTAACCATTGATTGCTAGAAATCCTACTATTTCTATGGAAAAAATGGTATTATTACTTGTTCCGCGGCTTTCCTCGATGTCCACGATGATGTTGGTCTGGCCGGTCTCCACCTCGCATGGCTGCAGCTTTCCCCACGCTCCGCGCACCGTGTGACAGCACAGCAGAACCGTGTTCAGCATCCACAGCCAGGATGTCTGCAAAAGATGACAGTGAAAAACGCCCAGATGAATATTTAAATTGGATTAGCTATAAATCATTCGGCATTTAAAATATGTCAATTCTTTGTTCTTCGCTCTCAAACACACAAGCAAAGTGGATTAAAATAAAAAAAAAAGAATATAAATTGGCCAAAGCTGTTTCTTGGCTAGTAATATTCCAAAGCGCTTAAACTCATACCCAAGCCGAGCAACGCCCAGCCAATTTATTTGAAATTGTACCGAAATCTGATTGATATTTTCCACATCTACTATCCCAGCCTCCTTCTCGCAACAGATCTAATTTGAATATCATGTGCTATTTTGAAATAAAAGTCTCTTTCAATTTAGCGTTGACAATAGAGTTGCCAGACGGAGTACAATTATTTATCGTTATTTATGGGATATTTATTAAAATCGATTGTGCCAAAAATAAAACATACAACTTGTTCTAACAAAAAAATCTATACAAGGTGTTTCATGATAAAAGATATTACATTAAAAGCATTGGAATTTATTTTTAGAATGATGAGTCTAAACAAAAAATATTTTATCCCGATTATAAAATGTAAGATTAAGCAATAAATTTCAAATAGTCATCGATCCATTATATCTTTTCAAAAAGTCTTACCAATTTATAATCGTATTATTAATAGTTAATTATACATCGCTAATATAGGGCATTATACACTAGGGTCCTTAAAAGCCACAACAGCAGATAGTGCTTTAAAGAACGCCCATGTGTTTAATAATGCCATGTATTATGGCCCTAGTTGTATAATATAATATACATATATAATAATAATATATGATAGAATATTCAAAAAATTATAAATAAATTCAAATATACCAGTTTCTCTGTTTCGCAATTTCGTTTAACTTTATTAATTTCAAAATGACTTTCTTATAAATTTGTTTAAAAGTCTAGTGCTTTAAAGAATGCTATAAAAACAACTTATATGTTTGTCCCGTTCCGTTGCTGTTAATTATTGTAAATATTCAAATGATCTCAATTAAACCGTCCATCGACAAAGAACTAAAATTGTGAATAAATATTATTTTAAAATAAAAATAATCTTTCTCATTCACTTCGCTCCCATACAATAACAACTATGACAGAACAAATTTTAGTGTCATAATATCAATTTTATGTAACAAAAATGCATAAAATCATACAAGTGTCAAAAGACCCATTTGTTTAATACTGTTTAATATTTTTTACAAGACCTTATTCATTTTGAACGATTTAGTGGAATGGTATTAAAGGGAGATAAGTTGTCGGTTTTCTTCGTATATAATAATATACGACTACATCTAAAACGTTGGCAAGTAAAGGAAGAACTTAAAAGCTAAAACTTTTATTTTTTACAATATTTGGACCGGAAAATTATGCACAAAATTAATCGAATATAATTTGCTATTTTGATTAAACAAGCTATGATGACAAAATTGCATTTGAAATAAAATAATTTATTTTAGTTTTCAAATTAACATAAATTTATTCAATCGAATATAATTAAAGTTATTATTAGCTTAAACCCTAACTTCTTTCTACAACACTAGTAATTTGCTATCATTCAATGAATGGATACTGATGAAAGTTATGAGAGGGATTGTCTTTTTCATAGTATATGTATTCTTTTCGATGACAAAACCTATCAATTGTTTAACTTTATATCATTAGAATTTAATAATAATAATAATAATAATAATAATAATAATAATAATAATAATAATAATAATAATAATAATAATAATAATAATAATAATNGAGGGATTGTCTTTTTCATAGTATATGTATTCTTTTCGATGACAAAACCTATCAATTGTTTAACTTTATATCATTAGAATTTAATAATAATAATAATAATAATAATAAT
>JXOV01029859.1:0-24065 GCA_001014945.1 Clogmia albipunctata
AATTATATAAATGGTGCCATTTTACAATTAGTAAGAACTACTTTAATGTTTTTTAAACTGCAGGATAATTACCAAAATATTTTAAATGAATTTCTTAAGAATAATTTTAGTAAGGAATAATACGTGGAGAAGAGAAAAAAAAGTATACTTATACGAATATAGATCTAATTAAATTATTTATACAATTCGATTGAAAAATGTTTACATTTTAGTAGCTAATGTTTACTATAGAAATTGTTTTATAATGGTACAGTGTTGAATAAAGTATAATTCAATACCCGCAGACAATTACCAATAGTGTCAATACACGAAATTAGTACTTTGTACCAAAATTCAACTACTAAAAATTTTAATTTTGGATCTTAGTAGCATAGAATGAAATATATATTTTGACGTTTTTCACGTCTCCATAATAAAGCAAGCCATGATTTATTAATCAATTTAAATTTTTTCACATTAAATGACAAAAAGTAAAGTTCTTCTTAAATGTTGATTATGGCTTTCAAATGTGGTTTAAATGATGAGTGCTATCACGGGTATATAAGTGGTGCAGTGCAGGGTACTCTGTTCCCGTGATATATCGAAAAATTGAGACCAAAAGTTCTATTCGCTTGACAAGTGCTTTCCTTAATTTTATGTGTTTAGATCTTAATTTAGTATTGGGGTGTCTTCTTATTCTTTACTTCATATTTCGACAAAAAATAGCTAATAAATATACGAATTGTATAAAATCTTGTAAAAACTGGTTAGAAATACACATAATTAAAAACTCGTATCAATCATTTCATTCGTTTTCAAGAACTCTACTCGAGTTTAATTATGGTTTATTTTTCCTACACGTTGTTTAAATAACTATTTTAGAAATCTCTGTGTTTGATTTAAAATAAATAACACTGCTATTAACTAATTTGGAACAATTTTCCAAAAAGAACGAAATAATTTAATGAACGTTAATTATATTTGGAAATAAACAACGTTACATTTCGTATGACTGCAGATTAAATTTTAGAATTTTCTCATCCGTTTGTTTTATTTTTATTTTATAAGTAATAACTAGCAATCAATGATCGACAAATTTAAAAGGGAAAATCAGTTTAAAAAACTCTGTTGGAAAATCCATACTCATATCAATAAAGGGTGGTGTAAGCAGTTTTGGAATAGGCCAATCTTAAGTTTTATAAACTATTATAAATAAATTTACATTATATCATAGACCAAAATCTTCACTTCATTGATATTGATAAATTTATATCAATATCTACACAATTAGTCCAGAAAACGATGCTCCAATTGAATCAGTTTAAAAATAAATAAATATTTATTAATCTATTTATTATAAAAACAAATACGACATAAATAGATGATACAAATTAATTTAGGCAAAACAAAATATATCATGATAACTTATATGACCTAAAAAGAGGGTATAAATTTGTTTGAGATAAAATGTGATTCATCAGTTTTGTTCTTATTAACATTCGCTATGGAGTTGTCTGGAAAGGTTTTGGTTTTGGCCTTTTGCTTTGGAATGGTCCTGGGCGAGAGTCTGAAAGCAGAATTTGTAGAAAGTCAATGGCAAGAATTCAAGGCGACATTCGGAAGGACTTTTGGATTTTCCGAGGAGTCTCTACGAAAGGAGATCTTCCGCAAGAACCTCGAGGAAATCACCGAACACAACAAGCGCTTTGATGCTGGAGAGACTACATGGAGTATGGGTGTTAACCAGTTCACGGACATGACTGAGGAAGAATTTGAATCTAACACACGATGCATGGCTCCACCTGAAGAATTTTCTCAATTATCAGAATTTTCTACAGCAAACATGTCCTATCCAGAATACTTCAATTGGGTGGAAAAGGGTGGCGTAACAAGAGTGAAATCTCAGGGGGCATGCGGATCGTGCTGGGCATTTGCGGCTGTGGGTGCAATGGAGGGACACCATTTTGTGCTATCGGGGAAGTTGGAAGAACTATCAATCCAGCAGCACATTGATTGTATTGAGGGAGTAAAAGGTTGTAATGGAGCGCGACAGGATTATGCCTTCATTGACGCTGCTAAAAAAGGATCCACTTTGGATAAATACTACCCTTACACTGCCAAAAATGGACCTGAATGTCTTCTCCCTGGACAACCGATAGTCTATCAACCAACAGGATACCAGAGAATTGCCACTAGAAGTGAAGAAGATCTGATCAAGACCGTTGCTAATGTCGGTCCAGTGTCAGTTGGTATATATATAAACCGATTTGGAAATTACAAGTCTGGAATATTTGATACTGATTTACCTTGTGATAAGGGTATGCATGCTGTACTCGTAGTTGGATATGGAACTGAAAACGGCACCGACTACTTATTAATCAAGAACAGCTGGGGACACCAATGGGGAGATAAGGGATATATCCGAATTGCCAGAGGCAAAAACTTGTGCCATGTAGCAGATTATATGGCATTCCCATATTAAAAACGTTTTAATAAATAAATAATATATCCAAATAGCAATAAACTTAATTATTTTGATAAGAAAAAGAAAAATCAATATAGATATTAAGCGTTAAGTTTGAAACTTAACTAAAAACTGGGTAAATTATTGACAACAAGAAGCATAAATACATAAAAATTATTTCAATTTTATGTAATTCCTTTTGGGGCAGTTGTGAAAAGAATTGAAAATTAAGGTCTTGGTTCCAACAATTTGAAAGTAATTAACAAATGGAAACTGGTCCACATATGAATAGCGACAAGCGCAATTTATTTCATCTTTAAATGATCTTTCGTCCTTTTTCAAATCGATAAACATTTTTTAAATGAAATAATATTATAGTTAAATATTATATTCAGTCCTGCGTCAAATAATAATAAAACTTTTTATTGTAGATCTATTAATTGCACATCATTTACGAATTTATTTTAAACTTTGGCTTAGCTCGTATTTAATAGTACCCCCTTTTGCGTTCGTCTATATTAAAACATATTAAGGCTGCGCCACCGGAACGGGCGCCCGGGTCATTGCTCGGTCCTTATATATTGTGTGGGGCCCGGGTGGTTTGCATTAAATTGACTCCGGCACCCATTAATAAAGTACGCTTAACAAACATAAAACACCTAGAGTCAATACCATGCGAACTGCTGTATAATGTAGTGTATGGGACCATCTCGCCCATCTCGGTGGCGCAGGCTTATTATTAAATAAAAGTATTTAATCAATAATATTACAAATTCTGTTTTGGTTTAAAATTTATTTTGGAACATTATTTTATCAAAATAGCTTTTTAATAAGGAAAGACCGGGTATGTGACAAGATTGCATATTCCTTTTCCGCGCACAACACGCAAATATCCATTTTCGCCCCATTCAGTTCCCCAACTATTCTTTATCAAGAAGTAATCTCTACCATCTTCAGTTCCATAGCCAACAACAAGAGTGTTATGATTCCAACCTCTACAGGACGAGTTGGTATCGAAAATTCCAGACTTGTAGTTACGAAGTTTTGAGAAATCCATTCTGACGGAAACAGGACTGTGATTTGCAATGGTTGCCATTAAAGTCTCTTCCTTTTTATTACCAATCCTTCGATATCCCTTTGGTTTATAAACAATATTTTTTCCACTTATTCTACACTCGTATCCATCCGACTCTTGGTATGGATAATCTTTTTCTAAAGCAGCCCCTACCCAAGCAACATGAACGAAAGCCTCAGCTTGATATTGTCCGTCTTTGCATCCCTTAGTTTTTTTCGAACAATCAATAAACTGCTGCTCAGATAATACTTCCAATTTTCCCGATTCGGCAAAATGATGACCTTCCATTGCACCCACAGCCGCAAATGCCCAGCTTCCCTGGCATTTGCCTTGTTCTTTCACTGGAGTCACTCCACCCTTTTCCAGCCAACTGAAGGATTCAGGATAAGAATTATTCAAAAAAGAATCATCGAATGGTTCAAATAATTCTACTCGTTGGGCATCAAGTCCTAAGTAAGATTCGAATTCCTCCTCAGTCATGTCCGTGAACTGATTGACACCCATTGTCCATGTAATCTCTCCAGCATCAAAACGCTTGTTGTGTTCGGTGATTTCCTCGAGGTTCTTGCGGAAGATCTCCTTTCGTAGAGACTCCTCGGAAAATCCAAAAGTCCTACCAAATGTCACTTTGAACTCTTGCCATTGACTTTCCAAGTCCTCTTTCAGACTCTCACCCAGGACCATTCCAAAGCAAAAGGCCAAAACTAAAACCTTGCCACACAACTCCATAGCGAATATTAATAAGAGCAAAACTGATGAATCACATTTGATCTCAAGCAACTTTATACCCTCTTTTTAGGTCACATTAGTTATCATGATATATTTTGTTTTGCCTAAATTAATTTTTATCAAACATTAATGTTTTTCTAAATAATATATTAGAAAAATTAAGGCCACAAAATTAAAAAACAAATTATCAAGATAGTTATATAGTTCTATTTAAATGTATTTTTATTTAGTAATCATTCGACCATTAAATTGAGTATATGTGATATCCAAAAAAATTTAAATATTATGCTTAAACACAATTAGTTGAATTCAAATGAGAAAAAAAAGTCATCTCAAATCTGAAAATATACCTAGCTTATACGTATGTCTTCAAAGCTAAGTGCTTTTTTAAATATATAAGTATATTATTGTGGCCAGAAGTTGATACAAGCCATTAAATTGTTATGCAAATTGTGTTCAATTTTTTAAATGCAAATTCATTGATTAATATAAACTATTATATGACTTAGATATATAATAAAAATATATTATTAGATAAATTGCCATATTTGATTGAGACGAGACAGATTTGCTTCATTTGGAAATGCTCCATAATTAATCCGAAAAGTTTGCTCCAATTATGTATATATTTTATAATAAAAAACGAAAAATGCATTTAGGTACTCACCAATAGTTTTTCTTTCAATTCGTATTATAATTCTCAAAAGATGAGAATGCAATTTTTTTTTTAAATGTGGAAACCCTGTAAAATTGTTATTAACAATAAATACTGATCTCTTAATTTTTTTATAAACTTGAAAGAATTATATATTATTTTTGTTAATCATATTGATATGTACCTGGATATAATATCGAATAAGTAATCCATTACCTGGTCCAGTGATGAACTTTGTTGGTAGGATTCGCGACTAGTGCATTCGTTTTCTTCTACATTACCCCCTTTCCCTGTGCACTTTATGAGCTTTCTTCCGTTTTCAAGCCGTGCATCGTAGATTCACTCTCTCACATATATAGTTTCATACATACCATAAGAACATGTATTTTGCCATGAAAAAGCGGTACCAAGAAAAATTCCTTTTTATTCCCACAGTTTCCTCCTTCTGCGCGTCCCTGGCCAAGAAGAAGGAGGAAGGGATAGCGCACCATAAAAGAGCGGGTGGTTTTTCTGCCATTGCACATATGAGACCATCAGCATCCCACCACCACCACCCAGCTCCCCTTTCCCATTTGGACCACCTCACTCCTCCTCTGCTCCCATTTGTGTTTCCATTATAGTTTTTCATTTTGGTTATTTCTCAGCGGAAAGCGACTTCTTTCTTGTATACACCACCACCATCTCCTCCTCGTCCTCCTCCGCCACCCACCCCAATCTTCATCATTTTGGGGCAAAAGAGTTTGAGATGGAAAGAAAGAGAGAGGGAGAGAAAGTTGAAGGAAAATTGAACGAATAATTTTGAAATGCATTTTTGCAATATACTTATTTTGTCGACTGGTCCCCGATTATGAGATTCCATACCGACATCAAATCAAGCTTATTGGAGCACAAATACATCTATTAATAGTGAATATGCATTTTGGCGCCAACCAGTCTAATAAAACTGCAATTAATTGGCCAGTTGGGCAAATTTGATAAACACCACGAGGTAATTTCTGTTGGAGATTTCTTTTTATTCTTTGTTATTGGTAAGGTTTTGAAAACTATATAATTTCCAACTGGTTGGTGGAAATACTATAACGCCTTTTTATGGCATTTACTCTTTCTTATACAGCTGGAAGGTGGCATTATTTGAGGGGATTGTTGTTGGTGCAATTCATTTCTCACTTTTTGCCCATTCGGGTTGTTTTCTTCTTATACCGTAACAACCACCATCACCACCACCACGGCAAATTTTCCCATATCTTTTTGCTGGCCCTGTTTTTGTCCGCTGCCGCCGCGCCAACCAGCCAGCAGCCACCCACTCCGTCCACGATTCCGTCGTCGACTCGACATCGTCGTCTCCGTTTAATACATGTTTGTACAGCATTGCAATCGCAATAACACACTATATGTATGTATGGTTCTTCTATTTTCTCTCAATATCTTTTTATATATAAATATAGTAGTAGAAAAGGCGAAAAAAATATTGATATATATATGTATGTAGAGACGTTTGGATAGCATTGGAAAGCGGTGGTAAGAAAAAAAGGCATAAAAAGTAATAATAAAAACATAGAGAAGAATAGTTATATTTATATGTCCATATACATTCCGTCTAGAGTTAGATATGAACACATATTCCTCCCGAGAGGGAACAAGAATAATAATAAAAACATAAAATGGCACACAAAAAATACGTAATGTATAAAAGCACAGAAAAAAATGATTGCATTTCGCTTGACTTGTGTACGGGCGAGAAGAAGAAACCAGAAGTAGTTTTTCGCGAACGTCAAGACGAGAGCGTCATCATCCACCAAACAGTGTACACTCCTCAATACCCACAGTCAAGGGAGCAGCAGTAGCAACAATCTATCCACATATAGTATAAACACAGACAAAAGCTTTAGTGTTCTTTCATATTTGTTGTGTGCTGCTGCACAAGTTCGGCTCCAACTACTGCTACTGCTGCATCTCTCCTCTGGTTAAATTCCTGGTTGTGATGCCCAATTACTGGATAGTGCCCACCCGATATAGTTTGGCCACCGAAAAGAGCGCCATTTCGCGAGTGCTGTGCAATGTGCATCGGTTAATAGGGGGATTAATTGCACCAACACCACCAACAAATGGATATACAGTGCTTAGTTTGAGAGATCTCCCCGCAAGTTGGCATTGAATTAATTAGTCCACTGTCAACATAGTAAAGAAAGTTCCTGTCAAATTATTGTTGATGCTGTTTAATAGTTGTTAAAACAAAACCAAATAAACCACTGAAGTACTGAAAGTTCCTATACAACTCTGTGAAACCATAGTTCCTATTTTCACTAAATAGTAATTAATATTTAATAAGCGTAATTCTTGTGGATACAAGTTGGATGTTATTTTATAAACAACCACCGAGAGCAATTATTATACTGTGTTTACGGAAATTGTTAATTAAGTCCATAGTGTTTGTGTCAATATATACGTGTGTGTTTGTGGATATATGTGAATAAAATACTAGTTGTGAATGAACGAGTTATTATTAATTGTATACGTTTACGAGCCGAGCCCTGAACTTTAGACCAAGTTTCCGGCGAGAGTTCCTTCCTCAAGGGTTGTTCATAATGAAGAGGATTATTATTACAACCCCAGACTATTATTATTATTACTGTTGTCAGATAATAATATAATAACTCGAGTGGAATGCAGTGAAAGTTGCTCAAACTTTTAATTGACTAATTTGCATCATCTGTTGGTGTGGCCTCATTTTGCCACGTGGCTTTGTGGATTTTAAACAGCCTTTTCACACAATGGATCATGTTGCATATTTGCATGGGCCGCAAGAGGAGGACACTAAGGCCCACTTATGCTATAATAAAAAACGTCGATTTCGGAATCCAAGCCGGCATATTCCGGACTTGATCCACAACAGAACCCTTGATTCGGTTTCTCCCATTAAAATTCCCTCTCTTACTGGCGATGCATCCGAAGTGCCGTCNTGGGCCGCAAGAGGAGGACACTAAGGCCCACTTATGCTATAATAAAAAACGTCGATTTCGGAATCCAAGCCGGCATATTCCGGACTTGATCCACAACAGAACCCTTGATTCGGTTTCTCCCCTTAAAATTCACCCTCTTACTGGCGATGCATCCGAAGTGCCGTCCCCCACCCACTTTCTAGACACTACTAGTGGCGATCAAATATATGGCCACAAGCCTCTCTATCAGCAGCTCCACAGGAGCCAGGATGAGGCCAAATTTAGCACCGCAAATAAACCGAAATTTCTGTTGCCCGCACAACTTTATAAAAGTTTGTTTGCCAACGCGGTTTTACAGAAGAATTCCTCCCCATCACCGCCACCCCTAACGCCACAATCATTGCCCGCACCCTCATCCACCGCCCATAATTCCATATCCCCGACGAATCCGTCCAGAGATAATTCAGATAATTTACCGAAAATCAACTCTTTGGGCGATTCCTTCCATGGGCAACCGTTTCCGCGAAATTTATTATTCTCATGCTCGGACGCCTCGTCCCCCCGGCCCGGCAAGCACAAACCGTCATACCCGGACCGAGGTGGAGGTGACGGTGGCACTGGCTCACCGTCCGACCCAATTAAGCAAACGAATGATGTTGATGAGGTGATAATAATTTGCCCGATTACCTTTTACCTTTCCTACCATTTCAGTGTGGAAAAGATTTAATATTGACTCACTCTATTTTTTTCTTCTCTCCCTTATGTTTGTCCTCTTTACAGAAATTATCTATACCCTGGAATCAACCAGAGGCCACAAATAGCCACGCTATAGACTCCAATAACAACAACACGAGTAGTTTGTCCAGTAACCAGGTGGTGACGACGACGACGACCAACGGATCGAGCGATCTGCCCGAGACGAAAAGCCCATCAGCGACAGAGACGGTAATCCACAACACGACGACGACAGGACACGGCTGCACGATGCCCGTGGGCAGTGTTCAGGGCGGCCAGAACCCCACCCAAGGCCTGGTCCACTGGATGAGCGCCGTCATGGCCGAGCACATGACCTCCAACCACGATCCCACCGTCGGCATGCATTATATGTGGAACGGCGGGGTGGACGTAAGTTCCCAGACACTTGTTTAATTAAGTTCTTAGGTCACGTGCTAGTGGTAAGGGATTTCATAGGCAGAGGTGGACATTTAATTTATACGCGGGTGTGGGTAATCGATTGAGTCAAAGGGTTAATTGAGTGGAATGAATGCAGGCAATTTTAAATGTCAAGGAAAATGTTTGGTGAAAGGTCTAATATTTTAATGAAATTGTTGTTGACTTATGGAAATTCAATTAAATATAGTTACTTACAAGGACAATGTTTATAAGACATATGTCCATTCATTATAAGAAGTATATAAAACACAAAAGGAACTAATTAACAATTTTTTTATTGTCATTTATATGGAACTTCAATTTAACGTTGAAATTAAAAATAAACTTAGAAAGTTCTAATGCATTTTCTTCAGAAAAACTAATTTTTTATTTTAATAAATTAAATAATACTTAAACTAACCAGGTTCTTTCTAAACTATGATATTTGTCTATAAAAATGACTTATTGTTTTAAACTTTTAAATTTGTAATAAAAACAAGTTTTCTTATCAGAACATACTCGTATGTTTACTATTTCTAAAGTTATTTAATTAAATATTTAAAAACGGAACGCAATCAATACGAATATAATACTTTTTAATAGTAAATACTTGCTAAAAGGTTCCCCATTCATAAATGAAATTAGGTATATTAAAATAGTTTTAACTTTAAAAAATTATTATATTTAAACAATAAATACTACGATACCTATCAATAACAATATAATAAATCAATATTTTTGTAACAAAATATAATTTGAAGTTAATTATAGTAAAGATAACTCATACAATATATTAAATTGATTACTTTTATTAGAAAATAATAAATCAAGTTTTCTGTAACAAAATATAATTTGAAGTTATTTATAAAAAAAAACTCATACAAGTATTTTCAATTGATTACTTTTATTAGAAAATAACTTTATTTGAAAGTACCTTTTTTCTTTATTAATGGAACAAGAATAAGTTTGTTAACTATAAATATTAAATATCAATACCAGAAACATATTTGTTTTTTTAAATAAGTATATTACACTACAAATATATATTCAATAGTAAAGTAATCTAATTAAAATTCGATTAGTACATTTTTTTTTTGTTTCTGTGTATTTAAAAATATTTTTATTGCCAAACCATTATATAGTATAATAACTATTATAGTATAATTTTTGTCTATCAAATAATTTCATACCAAAACCAAAATTAAATTGTTGAACGATATGTATGCTAAGTCTAGTTCTTTTAAGCGAATTATAAAATAAGATTATTGAACAGTTATAAATTGAATTTTATAAAAAAAAATCTTTTGTAATTAATTGAACCAATCTCAACCCTCTCGTTTTACAAATATTGTTAATAATATATTTTATAATTTATTCAAAAGTAAAATCAATCTTCGAAATTGGGGAAAAAAAGTTTATATATTCATTTACATTAAACTAACTTAATATTAACATCAAACTATAAAAAATATTTGATATTGTTTTATTTAATATTGTATTAGTAATTTTAAAATGCGTCATTATAAGGGATTTATAAAAGTATCTTTTTAATTAACTAAAATATAAATCCAAAGAATTTAATTAAAAAAACGATTATCTCTAAACGACGTCCTTTTTTATAATATTTCTTTCAAATATTTAATTAAAAATATGAATTTAGATCTCGATATCAGCAACAACAGTTGAAAGTAAGGTCATATTAATTTGAAATCTCCTTGTAAACATGACATTGAACCAATTTAAATGGCGCACTTAAATTGATCAACTTAAAATAAAATCTTAAAAGCGAGGCAAGGTCATTTGCAAATCCACCTGATGGATCTGAATGCGTGGGAGAAGATAAGGGAAAAATTTGCTGTGAGCACACAATTACATGCATTCGCCCCAACCCCGGAAATTGAGCCGATGGAAAAATGTATAGAAAGACAAATATGAAAGTTTAGGCAGTCGACGGCCACGAAAAAACAACAATCAACAAAAAATCGTCCTTTTTACATACATATAAATATAAATCCATAAATAAAATTCCACGTATACGTATATATATTCCACTGTGGTTGTATGAAAAGACGAATGTGGGAAAACCATTAGTTAAGAGTCAGCTCAATGGGCTGGCTAGTATGTCGGGTCAGGTTTCTCTCCTCGTGCTACCTAGTTCTTGTCGACAATTTCTCCTCGCTGTCTCGCTGCCTTTTTTCCGCCGCCCCACACGCATTCGCTTAGGCCGACAAATATAATCTTCCCTTTCGAGTGTGTCACTCGAGCGGAATTCAGGGGATTTAATTCACAGTGAATAACAACAACCACCAAAAAGATATTGTTCGGACTGTGGAAAAACCTCAAGAATTTTTCCGAATAAATAAGACGGATTTCCATTGAAATGCTGTCATCTATCACAAACACATGGACTCTGGAAGGAATAACTGACAAGAGGAGACACTTTTCTGTGGAGAAAATCAATGATAAATAGCGTATCGATTTTCCAAAAGCAGAAAAATGCGAAAGAACCAGGCGACTCTCAACATATGTATAAAGTTTTTCCACCCACCAGCACCGAGACGCATGTCTTGAGCTACACACTCACTTCTCTCTCAGTCATGCATTTGAACAGCCAACATATCCAACCATAGGAATGGTCAAGATCGCCCATTGTCCATATAAAAAGGTTTTCGTTGGAGAAAAACTGGCTTTTTTCTCTCTTTCAGCTGTGGAATGTCCACAAAGAAAACGGGACTTATACAACCACACAAGAACAGGAATCTTGAGCGGGTGGAATGAGAAAGTTGGAGATTTTTTCTCAATTTTTTCCCATTTCTTCCAAACACAATGATAAGAAGCGGGGAAATAAAAATCGGAAAAAAGTACATGACAGAAAAATACGCACACAGATGAATGGATTTTTTCACGAAAAATATAAAAATGCACTCACACTTTGCCACATATTTTGTTATGTTGGTGGGTGGTTGGTTTGTTGGTGGGAATAGAGGGGGATGAAAAGATATAGAAGCGATGCACATCAAAGGGGGGTGCTGCAAAAATATAAAAATTCATGAAAAATGCTATTGGTAATACATAGCAGATGAAATGGGGAGGAAATAATATTGGAAAAAAAAGCTCGCGGGCAGCAATACACAGATAGAATCCTTTTTTCTTTTGCACAATTCACGCTGTTTGTTGTTGGGGTTCCCGCCTGAGCACATTTAGTTCCGTTGTTCCAACTAAATGTATACAGCCATATATACAGTGCAGGAAAGAAGAAAAAAGTATTTACAAAGCGAGGTAGACTATATAGTAGATTGAGAGAAAAAAGTGGTAATTTCATGATGATTTTTTCTCCCACTCGTCCACGACGGCATTTGAATGTGTTGAGGCTTTGGCAATTTTTTCCTATGTTCATTAGGGGGTAGAGGGTGGCGATGAGTCGATGTGGAATGAGCATTCGATGGGGTTGTATCATATTCACGTATCTATAGAGCTGAACAAGCGAGAAAAGTGATTGAAAAATCAATAGAGGCAGACGACTCGGACGAAATAACACCGAAAAAATCATCATTATTTCCCTATTTATTATACCTAGAGTTGCGATAGATATATCCATTTATATTCAAGAGTATATATTTATAATTATACATATTTATAGCAGAAAAATGTTGCAGCGTATAGCCAGAGACTGAACAAACGCGAAAAAATGGTCTTCAAAAATTGGGAATTTGGCCGGCGAAAAAACAACTCTGTCCAAATTAAAAAGTTAAATTAAAATGTTTTAATTAGGAAAAAAAGAAATAAATTAATTTGCTCAGCGAATAAATTGCTATGGTTATGGGGCGGAATGGACAGTATATAGGGTTTGAGGGTGCACAGCTCTTGTTTCAAATCGATACCGGAACCGCTCTAGTTGAATAGAACCAAATTTTAGCCACCTCTTCTTCTTCCCTTAACCAGCCAGCCGGTCTATCTGTGCGAATTTTAATCAAATTCTGCTCTAATGACTCGCCCCCAAAAACTCAATAAAATTAACCAAAATCTCGTTACGAATTAGCAATGCGGACAGCACACCAAAGAGCTGGACTATGGGGGGTGGTCGGCGTCCAGGAATCATATGGCCATGAAGCAAGGATATGAGGTACTTTTCAATTTTTTCTCATTTTAAATTTTATAAGTTATAATTTATTTTAATCTCAATCAATAAAAATAACCTTCCTATTCAAAAGTTTTGGCAGAATTACGATTACATTTCAAATTTCTATTATTGTTTCAGGCAAAAATGAATGAGCATCATCACAACAACATGCAGAAAGGTAAGTGTTTTTTACTACAATTATTATAAGTATTAATAATAATATTTTAATAATTTGTGATTAAAGGATATATTTTTTATTAAATGATGAAGATTTCAAATCTTGAAATATTACCAGAGATAGTCTTGAATATTTTTCATTTTAAAATTTTTGGTTCTGAATAGGTAGTAAAGAGTTATATTAATGGCACACCAATATTAAATAATACCCCCAGGTTACAATATTTATCAAATAATCCAAAATAATCTATTTAACATAAATTGCAAAATGATTCCAGTTCTTTATTTTTAATTTTAGTATGTTTGCTTAAATAATAAAAATTAATAGGAGAATTTTAAACATTAAAATTCTTCTTTTTTTAAACCTCAATTAAAAACTAAAAATATTTTTTTTAATTAAAATTGAGTTTCTTTCTCTATTCTCTAATAATACGATAATAACTCAAAGAGAAATTTTGGTAACTGGAGTGCATTTGACGTAAGCATCGTTCTAATAACAATATTATTATAGTTTACCATTACATTGGTAAATCAAGTTTTTATTACAAATCTTATATTCAACATTGATAAAATGAAAAATATATTGGTATGAGTTGTTATTTTATAGTTAATTTTTTTTTTCAGGTTTGTGCTTTGATACATATTTTTAAAATAATTTTAATATTAGGTCAAATTTCAGGAGGTTATATACTTTAATATTATTTCAACAAAACAACTTTACTTACTCAGCAAATCCAGTCTTTAACTGAGCTAAATAAATTAACCCTTCAAAAGGGCATAGATTAAGCAATGAAATGCAAATACAATATTAGGTATATAGCTTATTATGAACATTTTTGCCGGTGCTTTGAACTGGTATTGATAATTATTCATCTGCCTTATAGTCAAGTGGTTATCACCATTGACTGCCTCCTCGAGGTAGTAGGATCGAATCCTGGGCTGATATTTTTCTAGCGCGAAAAAGGTTCCATTTGTGTATGTCATCAATTGCCAATAATATTGCAAAGTAATATTCATTGCGAATTATATATTGGCGTAAAATATAAATAAAGTGGACGGATTCACTGGATCCGTTAAGAACAGGTCTGAAAAACAAATAGTCACGAAAAGTCTAACACCCGCTGGTTGAGGTTGAGACTATCCCGTATTGGAATGTAGTGAGAAAATATTATTATTATTATTGACAATTATTTATAAAATTTACGAGCAAATTGAAAAAATCAATTCTTTGGTATTTTATTTTTGACATAGAAGAGGTCTTGATTAGCTCAATTATAAATTGAAAGAACATTACTACTTCAAAATAAAATGATACTTATCTTAATAGATTAAAATCATTTACAGTTGTTTTTAATTAATATTTTTTAAAATCATTATGAATATGTAACCAAGTACAAAAATTATCAATAAAATCTTTAATCTTTTAAAAAAGGATTCAATTTTATTTAAATTTAAAAATAATTTGGGCTACAGTCGGTGTATTTTAAGTTGTTATTGGAAACAACTTTGCAGCCAGGAAAACCTTTAAGAATTTGTTTGACGATATTTACTCTATAAATATCTAAACGATAATGAATTGCATTTTAAAACTTGGTTGGTCGTCCTACTCGTCGTACTCGTATATTGCTGTTTTATAAGATGATTCATAAATAATACAATCATAAAAATATTTAGATTTATGGAAATTTTGTACATTTAAGTTCTTAATAAACAGTTTTATTAAAAGACTAGCTGACCCAGCAAATGTTGTCTTGTCTTTTCAATATTTTAAGGAACTATTTTTTTAGTTAACAGTATAAGTCTGTGGCGATGAAATTATAAGAGGAAATGAACCGTTGTGGTAACAAAACCATCATGGATTTCAATTAATAAATCTTTTAAGGTCGTTTAAAAAAATCTTTTCTTAAACGGAATTAAAACAATTTTCTATCCTAAATAATGAAAATAATTGTAGAGTCAATTTCTTATCCATTTTCAAAGTTATACTAAACAAACGTCAAGCAGTGTTTCGATTCGGTTCAAAATTTTATTCAACAATTGTATTATGGTATATTACAAAATTGTTAATCGTTTTAATATCAATTATTTAGTTGCGTTTCCTCCCAGCGATCTAATCCTTCCAACAAGTCCTCCGTCAAATTGTATTGAATTTGATCAGTTTTAGCATGCGAAAAGTTCAATCTTAAACAATATTTTACATTTCTAGCAACAATAATAGCAACCCTCTGTGACATTTATGTTATTTTCACTTTTTGCTTTAAGAACAGGTGGAGTGTTGTAATGAAATCATTACATGGCGTTTGAAATGCTCATATTATACCTTGGAGAAATATAAAATTGATTTCTTCAAGTATATTTTCAATGCTTAGTCATAATGAACTTGGAAAAAGTTCCTATTCTTATTTATATTAATCCGTAAAGTCGTAAAAATAATTCTTTAAACATATGTTTAAAAGAATTTTATTAGGGGTAGCTTACCATTAACACGTATAGGTATGATTTTTGCATTTTTTTGTTATAGTGCATAATCATAATATAATCCAAAATAGCACTTTTTGCAACAACAAAAATTAAGGCTGTTTAACCCTCAACATGTAGGAGTATTCAAAATTGAGCTTCACTTTAAGACAGACCTTCCCCACATAATCTAAAAATTTAATAAAATCGGTATAGTAGATTCGGAGACCAATCTGACAAGAGAGATTTTTTTAAATAAGATATTGACAATCTTTAATTATGTAAATAGTTTAGACATAAATTAACAAAAATTTATTATAAATTGTCATTTGTGAAGTTTACACTGATTTTTATTTTAAAACACTCTTTGCTGTTATTGATTATTGCAGTTTGAGATCAGGTCACCAATAATCCCAAGGTTATTAAAACCCGTTTCTAACTTTATGATTAACGACAATTACAGTTTACTGTTTCAAGATGATTTTGATTATGAAATCAATTTATTACTCTACATGTACTTTTTCTTGGATTTGTTGTTGAAATTTGGGGTTTGAAAGGGGAGATTATTGTTCAAAATAATCATTTAACAATAAGGTTGATTCCATTTTCATTGTTTTTGTAGTTGTGGCCCAATATCGGCCTTTTGATCAACATACTATACTTAAGTAATGAGATGACAATTGGGACAATCTTGTCGGAGAAAGCTCACATCAAAGTTTAGTAATAAAATAATCTTAAGGAATTCATGTTAGGCATTTTATTTTTATTTGCAGCAAATTATGGTATTCATACAAAATATAAAGTAGTATATGGGTAAATGTAAAAATAGATATCCTCAAAACACCTGACATATATTTATTTTTATTTATTTTATTGCATAATTAATCTATGTTCTCTGCATAGCTATAAAAGAATGAAGTATATTGAAGCACATCTGTAACAATGATATAAGTGTTTTGAGCACATCTATTTTCCAAAATTATTCCATTGTTGATCAAGCCCCGCAAATCATATTTGGTTCCGTTATTCACTGTAGGCATTGCAAATCCACTTCCACCATCGCCTTGACACACAAGTTCAGTTAGAACCGTTCCAATGCAAAATTTATCCAATGTGATCAAAGGAAGATAAGACTCATCAGAGTGTCTTCTGCAAGTAAAATAATCTATAGTAGAAACATCTGCAATTTTAATAACAAGACTAGCTTCTGCGTCTTCCTCCAATCCCCAACCAACAACTCTCCCGACCAAACCAGATTCAATAAACTAAAAAAAAGAAAAAGCAAAATTATTATATCGTTTACTTCCGTAGTTGATCCTAAAACATTGTTCTATAATTTTTTTAATAAAAACTTTTCAAATATATTGCTATTATATAACTTTAAGCATACCCTTTCATTTCCTTGTAGATCAAAGTTGAGACACACTGGCATAATATTTAACCCAAATATTATTGGCTTATCTAAAACTAGAACCGCTATATCTCCTTGAAATCGACTTTGCAGATCCTTGTACTGAGGATGAACTACAATTCTTTTAATAATCAATTTTTGAGCTGTTTGATCTTTATCGTAATAATTTCTTCTTGTTTTCCCAGCAAAAGCTTCATATAACTCAGGACTATTAACAGTCTCATTGACAATGTTCCAGAAACAATAAGCAGCTGTCAACACTGCCTTATTGCTTATAATAGATCCTCCACAAATTTGTGAATATCTTCCTTGACTCAGTTGATAGATAACTACATGCCAGGGCGCTTGCCTTTCGTTGTCATCTACACTTTCATTTTCTATTACTTTTCCACAAATTGGTTCACACTTGAACATACGATCACTCCAGGTTCCACCTGTTTGGCAATGAACAGTTTTGTCGGAGGAAGTATTCCGCTCTATGTATCCATCTTTGCAATACAATTGAACAGTAGTACCTGGTGGCACATATTCGGCACAGGAAGTCTCGTTATGGTTTTCATCAAAACATCGAGGCTTCATTGACACTTTCTCGAGAGATTCAGTTGGACAATACCCTATAAGATAATAAAGATCTAAATAAGATTAAAAAACAAAAAAATATATTAATTTACCACCACAAAGAAATGCTCTTTCATCAGATCCATCTGAACAATCTAAAACTTCGTTACAAACTTTATCATTGGGTATGCACTCTAAAGAAGAACATTGATAGTATCCATCACTACAATAAATTTATAATATTAAGTTTCGCAAAACTAATCAAACATTAATAACAACGAAAACTGTAACCTACCCACAAAATCCAATTTTTATATTAACCACAATTGTAACTGAATGCAAAAATATTATTAATAAAATTCACAAAACTTTCAAATCACACAAACCATTGGTAATTGATCCAGCAATTAAATGCAAATTAAAGATGGAGATCACGATTAAAGCAGTCTTCATGTCTGACTATAGCGATTTCCCGACTCGTACTGAACAACTTTATATGTCAGGTAGTCGTGCTTGAGTAAAAGTGTTAGAATAATAGAAGTTAATAATTGCAAATAAGTCTTTATAATGTAAATCTATAAATCTATTAATAATGAAAAAATATAACGATAAATTTTTTTGTGATAATTCAATTATCAATAGAAATAAGATCTAAACATAAGCAACTACTATTTAAGACTTATTCAATTTTGGAATGAAACATAATAACACAATTAATAACTTTCGATGTATGTTAAAATTTTTATACTAGATTTACTCTCTGGTATTAAAATGTATGCTTTTAAAAAGAAACTGTGAGTTTTGGGGTCATCAAAGAGCGTGTGCTGTTTTATAGCTTATTTAGATTGAATATATGGTCTTCTCCCGTTTCCAGTCTTGGGCTATGAATAATGTTTTATTTAGAATTAATTATTCTTTATAAAACTTCCATCAATTAGTAATTAAATAACAAAACCACAAATCATTGATGGCAAGATTACCATTACACAAAATTAATTTAAAAAAAAACTAAACACTACAATAATAAACACTTTTCACTACCAAAGAAAGCAGTTGCCATACTAACAGGTCCCTGCCTTCTTGGATCATACTCCCACAAAACGGGGCTGATAGACACAAGCGAAAGCTAGAGATGTTCTTTGGAAGAGGACACAACCGAGTACTTTTTATGTGAATGCCAAGCAATCAAACAAAAGCGCTACAAAAACTTAGGAAGTTATGTTTTTCAAGATCTCCTGAGACTCAGTCACATCCGGATCTTAAGATTATGTAACGAAACTCTCAAATAATTTGTAAAATCTTTAATCTATTACAAAAGTATACAAAATATTTTCTTTAAAACTTTCACTTAATCACAAACTCGTTTAGGACAACAGTCGGGGTATCTCAATTTCCTATTGGAAACGACTTTGCAGCGAGGGTCATTATTTGCTATGACCCCACATCCCACTCCCGAATAATTTAAGTCGGTGTGGCATTCGTACTCAAAACATGCCCCGATATGACTATACTTTACACCGGGTCTCACAGCCACTTGAAGTTCCTCCAACCAACATTGTCCAGGAAAACCTAAAAATCGATTTTAATTGTATTATAATTATATTTCCAAAAAATCCATTGTTACGTGGATTGGTTTGTGACTTTAAAACGAAAGCTCCAAAAACTGATCCAACTAAACAAAGTAGAACTAAGCACTTCATTTTTAAGAGGTTGCGATATTTACTCTATAAATTTCAAAATGATAATAAATAGCGTATAAAAGCTTTGTTGGCAATCTCACAAAGCGGTCTAATAAGGTGATTCAAAAATATAAAAAGAAAAAGAATAAATTTATTGCAATTATGTTAATTCATTATCTCTTTAATATAAAAAATAATATTGAAAAAAAATTATTCATATAAATAGTTAAAATGATTAAGTTATTAAATTTACTTTAAATTAAAACTTTTTAAAGATTTCTAACGATTTTTAGTTTTAAACAACCAAAAACACCCTATACTAAATATATAATACTAATATATAATATTGCAGTTTGAGATGATGTCAACAATAATCTCAAGGTTATTAAGACCCGTTTGATACTCCTCATGTGAATAAATTCCATTACAGTTCAAAGTTAGCGGTTTTTTTTATAAAATAATTAATTTAGTACTACTAGACTTTGATTGTTGTTGTGCACTAATATTTGTCATTTAATACAACAAACATTTATTGTTAGACGTTTAATTGAAAATGAGGACAAGAGCATTTTTGACGATTTGGAGAGATAATCTTGATTATGATTGTGTTACCCATCCGTATTAACGGAAATTTCATTAGTACTATGGCGGGTCAATATGTCCTTAAAAAGTGATATAAGGACAATGTTTTTTGGTAATTTTTTTTATTTAATATTCAATATATCCGCGTCAAAGCTCTATATACTCAATTACAAGTTTCTCTAATTTTTTAACCCGTATAACATTAAAAACAAAAATTAATTTTATAAGGTTCTGCTATTATATCGTCTCAAATTGCAGTTCAATGTAATACTTTTAAAAGGCGTGAATCGGCAAAATTTTTCTATATAATTCTCTAATTCGTGGTTAAATCTATCCACAATTTTAATATAATCAAGTCATTTTAGCCTATATTATGCAATCAATTATAACTCACGAATTCCCGTAACCCGAATTCTTGTCGGGGGATTGGGCAGTTTTTCCCATCTGGAAGCACTTAGCCAGTTGCAGTCCGCAATTCAACTGTTTTAGCTCTTTAACAAATATCAGAGAACTCTTCTTCTTCGTTTCGGAGAGTGATCCCTCTATAGTACTCATGGGTAGTCAATAACTTTAAAATGACGAAAAATTCTTATTTTGATTGTGATCAAACAGCGTCAAACTTGGCTGTGAATTAGTTCTACTGTGTGCTGGTTGTAAAAGTGAGAAATCGCGGCAGGCTTCTCGCGAACAGGTTTCTCATTCCCAATATTTATTCGAGGTAAGAATTATGTAGTGACTGAATATGCCTATTATCTCAACCATCTTGAGCACTTTTAATCTGGGGTCTACGGATTTTAATTCTAGTGCTATTTCACTTATTCCTCTGGGAGAGACGTTTTCGAGGCACAAGGACTTTACTCAACAAAAACCAACACATTACCACGATGATACTTGTTTGATCAATTCTGTTGGCCGCCAGTGTTTGATAAGAATCCTTTTGCTCAGCAATTTCCTTTATAAAAGCAGGATTAGAATCAACGAACTATAGAGCTCTTATTCCATATTTCACAATGCAGCCCAAACGCTGGCTTTCAGACTCGATCAAAACCAGATAGTTGGCTAAAATTTCATCCTTTAGGTTCTCGAAGAACGTTCTAAATAAATAAATATTGTCTTTGTAATAACACCGTCACACGACTCTTATTCCAAGGACTTATTAACCGATCCTCTTAAAATAAACATGAAAAAATGTAAAGTTTTAAAACTCTTTTATTCGCCGCAAAAAGTTTTTATACAAAAATATAGTGCAAAATTTATTTAAATTAAAAAAAGCTGTCATTTAAAGACTTTACGTTGAAATCCATTATTTTATTGCATAGCTAATTCAAGTTTGCTGCATAACTAAAAACAAATGAGTCATAATAAGCTACACCCGTTACAATGGTATAAGTGTTTTCGGCACATCCACTTTCCGATGTTATTCCAGAGCTGATCAAACCCCGCAAATAATATTTCGTTGTTCCGTTATTCACTGTAGGTATTGCAAATCCACTTCCACCATCGCCTTGACAGACATGTTCAGTTAGAACCGTTCCAATGCAAAATTTGTCCGTGGTGATCAAAGGAAGATAAGATTCATCAGAGTTTTTTCTGCAAGTATTATAGTCTATAGTTGATACGTCTGCGTATTTAAGAACGAGACTAGCTTCTGCGTGTTCCTCCAATCCCCAACCGGCAACTCTTCCAGGCGAACCAGGTTCAATATTCTAAATAGGAAAGTTTGTTGTATCATTTACTTCCGTAATTCATATATTGTTGATCTTATATACAGTGTGAATTTAGGTTATCGCTAAACCCGTTTATTCTTGATATCTCTGGAACCAAAACAAGCTGGATCTTCAAATTATATCTCTTTACAGATTCCAACTTTAGGTCAAAGCAGATTTGCAAATACTTAAATCCAATCATAAAAAAACCCGCTTTGTCAAAAAATATTATCCGAAATTGTGACTTTATTTGTATCAATATTTCATATCAAAATAATATTTAATCTTATGATAATTTTCAACAGTGCGATTACTATTTTTAATCTCTATGATTCGTTTATGTATTTTTGATACTTAACAATTTCTTTATTGACTGATATAGTCAGAGTGCATAAATTTCATAAAACAAAAGAATAACGTATAATACAATTATCATTTACAATGTAAGAACATACTTTTATACAAACTCTGATTTTATTATACATATAAACATAAAAAAAATTTAGCATACCTTTTCATTTGCTCGTAGGCCAAGGTTGAGGCACACTGGCATGATATTGTGCTGAAATATTATTGGTTTTGCTAGAACTAGAATCGCTATATCACCTTGATTAAGCCCCATATACTGAGGATACACTTCAATTGTTTTAATAATCAATTTTTGAGATAAACGATCTTTATAATAATAATTTCTTCTACTTTTCCCAACATAAACTTCATATAGCTCAGGACTATTAACCGACTGATTGTTCCTGTTCCAAAAACAATGAGCAGCAGTCAGCACTGCCATATTGCTTATAATAGATCCTCCACAAATTTGAGAATATCTTTCTTGATTCAATTGGTATATTCCTACATGCCAGGGCACATGTTGTACTTTGTCGTCAGGACTTTCATTTTGTACTACATTTCCACAAATTGGTTCGCACTTGTACGTGGGATTGCTCCATTTTCCATCTGGTTGGCAAAGAACAGTTTTGTCGGAGGAAGGATTCCGCTCGATGTATCCATCTTTACAAGAAATTTGGGCAGTAGTACCTGCTGGTACATATTCAGTGCAGGAAGTCTCTTTGTTATTTTGATTAAAACATCGAGCCTTAATTGACAACTTGTCCAGAGGTGCAGTTGGACAGTACCCTATAAGATACCATTAATAAATATCTACAAATTTTTTAAATTAAACTATATTAATTTACCACCACAAATAAACTTTCTTTCATCAGATCCATCTGTACAATCCAAAACTCCATTACACACTTTATCATCGGGTATGCATTCTCCAGAAGCACATTGAAAGTATCCATCACTAAAATAAATTATTATATATTATAAATCATACAATTTGATATGCAAACCACATCAAGTATTAATAATATATTGCCAAAACACTGTTACTTACCTACAAAATCCAATTTTTATATTGACCACAATTGTAACTGAAATGTAAAAATACTAAAATTTTAATTCATTTAACTTTTAACTGACACAAACTGTTGATTATTGATCCAGCAATTAAATGCAAATTCAAGATCACGAGCAAAGCAGTATTCATGACTGATTATAACGATTTCCCGACACAAACTGAACGACATTATCAACGATTCGTATACTAAACGAGCTAATGTGGTTCCTGTAGTATTAGAATGTTTTAAGTTAGTGCACTTATTGTGATGAACTAGATTGATATTGGTATCGACGTGTTAAATAACCAACCGATTTATAATTAAAATAATAGGAATTGTAAAAAATCCCATGTTTGTAAAAGTTTTAGATGAATCTGCTCAGTTTACAAACACTAAAAAAGCTATTGGGATAATTTTCCATATTCGAATTTTGACCAAAATTTTGTAACTTGTTCAGTTTTAAAAATCTCTACTCTTATAATATTTTTACTTTCAAACAAATTATAAGGGGAAAATGGCATATATGGAAAAATGACATAGGGGGTGTTTCTTGATTTTGGCTGTTTCTAGCTCGCATCTGACCTAGCTATCATGTGACCCAAATGGCATTGGCTATCCTGCTAAAATTTGAACGCATTCAGTCCATGCGTCTTAGTGCCAGGGCACTCAGAAGTTTTTCCAGCGAAATAAGTTTTTATTTACATTCAGTTCAATTGATCATACTGCTAATTTACATATTATCCTGGTGCTTATTTTATCCATTAAGGATTCATCTTTGTCTTAAAATAAGATTTTCTAGAAATAGAATCCTATTTATGTTATTTAAATTTTTTTTCTTCCAAAATGACATATGGACAAAATGGCATACCTCTCATTTTGTCAATTAGTGTCATTTATCTAATTAAACCGGACATATTTTATACATAGGTAGCCAAAATGCCCTGAAACTATAAGAACTCAACTCATCGCCAGTCCTTGA
>JXOV01029880.1:0-20988 GCA_001014945.1 Clogmia albipunctata
TGACAAGAGAATTTTATATATAAGATTTATTATTATATGAATATTATTATAAGTGAAATTATAAGCTGTGAATATTTAAATAATTTTTCATACGATAATAAGTAGGACAAGTATGTACAAATTGGTATGGTGTTTTATTTTTCGATCATAATTCTTTATGGGTAGCACACAACTGAGATTCTACAGTAATTATGTTTGCTTATCTAATCGTTAAAATTATCATTTAAATGTTGCAAAAAAATGAATAAATGAAAAACAGCTTTAAATTCGATGTAATTGATATAATTTCGCAAATAAAATATTGTGTTCGTCTAGGAACGTAAGTTTAAGAAGCGTGGCAATATTCTCCAGGGCTAAATCTTGAGAGAAAAAAAAGGGCCCTGGCACTTGGAACGTATAGACTGAATGCGTTCAAATTTTGACAGGTTATCGAATCGCCATATGGATAGTTCAGTCAGACGCGAGATAAAAACAGTCTAAATGGGTAAATATTGAAAGAATATATTCAAATGTTCCAAGAACTGAGCTAAAAAAATACAAATCTCATATATAACCTTCAAATCCTAAAAATTTGAAAAATCGATCCCTTTTTTAAATATGAAATTTTATGCGCCTATTTTTATTTTTATCAATACCAAACTTTTAAGTATCAAATACTGTCAATTGCGGTAACTTAACTTAAGGTTGAGTTATTTTATTAGAATCACCTCAAATAAGGCAACCCCTAATTACCATAATAGCAGACACACATGGCTGCCGTAAAACTGTCTTTGCTTCCATTGATTCTATTCACTTATAAACTTAGCTATAATTAGACAAGAATCTATTTTCATTAGCAACAAGGCCTGTTTCAATGTAAATTTAAGCATATGATACAACAAGTCGCAAAACTGATAAGCCTTGAATTTTTTATACCCAAAAAACTGACTTAACACCAATAAATTAAAATTTGTTTCAAATGAAACAATCTAATAAATGAAAACCTAATTTCATATCCCTTACTCTTATCTTATATTCTGCAATGTTGTAAGGAACACTGAAAATATAAATTGCATAATGTGAAAAGTACCCAATGTTTTTTTTTTCTTATGAAAAATAATTAATTGATAACTCTGATTTCTTTATTAAGGTTTTTTCATTATCATTTGTGATTTTAAAAACCAATTTGTTTATCTATGTTTTTTTTCGCATTCGCGGAAGTAAGAAAAAATAAAATACACAAATAACATCCCTAATTTAAATGATTTTGTAAATAATAATTTGCATTTATTATTTAGAATTTAAATGTGTGGTGTTTTGTATAACAGTTATTTAGAACAAAAAATAATAATTTTCTACATGTAAATAAACAATACCAATTATGACGTCTTCCTTAATCATCTGGTTTTATGATGAAGTGAAAAGACTGAAAACACAGAAGGTGTTAATGGTTTGGCAAGCTGCAAAAACATAAACGAATGAAAAGGGTTCTGCAATATAAATTTTTTGGCTCATAAATTCGTTTGGCAGGTCTTTAAAAGAGAATAAAGTCAAAGATGGGAATCTTTGTTATCACTCAATGTCCCTTTCCGAAGGAGATTTTCCCGAATTAATGGGATTATCCTTGGAATTCTGTGTATTTGTTTCTCTGTGCTAATTACAATACATATTTCGCATTTCCAAATTGCATTCTCCTCTATTCCTGGCTCTTTTTAGAGATTTTATTTCAATGACTATCCTTTTTATTCTCTCTCCGTAAAAATAGAGAAGCTCCCCTTTTTCGAACATCACAATTAAGGGATGTTTATGAAAGAAGGGGAAATGTCGCTCCTCTCCGAAGAGCAGCATCTGTTTCTGCCTGTTTCCCCCCAGTCGCGTTCTGTCAGTCGCGATTTGTTTACGGTGTAGTGTAGGTCGGTTCAAGTGCGCGAATTTTCGCATCGGCTTTCGACTTGTGGCAAAAAAACAACAAAAAAATCATTAAAAGTTCTCAAGTGGAAGAAATCTGTGGAAATAACGCCTTTGGGAATATAAGAAGGCATTTTTATGCAAGGATTTCGCTGGTGTCTTACATCCTGTGAATTGTTTATGAATTCGAGGGCAGAAAGTGTCTCCTACCACGCCCTAGTGGGACCCGAATCGGTTCTCTTTTGATTTAGATTACAAAATAGTGCTTCTTGTGTTTCGAAATTTCGTGCTTTTAAATTTTGAAATAAAATAATCTAAATATAAATCTGAAAAGAAAAGAAGTTTATAATTATTCGTCTTAACGTTCATTTTGAAAATTAGAATAAATAGTGAATTTTGTGTTGTGCTTTAAAAATCACAAACATTTTATCTTTAAGAAACCTCTTCAATTCTGTTTCTTTTAGCCCAAAATCTTTTCAATTTAAATAAAATAGAAGTGTGGTTTGTGTTGTGCTTTCAATTTTCTTCTAACCAAGATATTTCTCCGTGAAAGGGGAGGAAGGGCAATTAATGATGGGCGAAAGTCCGCCAATTGAGTGGCCATTTTCGTGGTGAAGCAAGTGCCGAAACACAAAAGTGAATATATTGTGGTCGCTGGAGTTGAGTTTAGCTTAGAGTGAGTGTAAAACAGGGAATGGTGGAGGAGGTTGGAGGCTGCTGATACCGAGCCCGACTCGGAATGACTTTGTTAAATGAATGAATTAAGTGGAAAATTAATGACACGGCCAGCACTAGTTCCGGGACAGCAATCGAGGGACTGAGTCACTTTCTCTCTCTCTCGTTCTCTCCATCTCGAGAAGAACGACGACGACGACGACAAAGCCCATTATCACTGTTATCGTTATTGTTACTTTTATTGGTTAATTTGTTAAGAAATGAGATCATTTGTTACGCGCTGGATCGTTAATTATAAATGGATCCGGCTCTGGACTCTGCTCCTCTGCTGCCTCGCCACCGGTAAGTCGAGCTCGGACAATTTTGTTCCACAGTTTGAGTGACTGAACGACTGCAGAATGGCACTAAACTACTATTTTTCACCGAAAAACATGTGTGATTTGCGACTTTTTAGGTTGATAAAGTTTCATTGAATAGGTCATTTTGAAAACCGTTTTTATTATGAAATAGAGCTTTATTTAACAAAAGAATAAATCAAAAGTTAGAAATCCAATTAATATTCGTACAGAAGTCAAGTAACAACAAATATTATTTTAACAACTTTGCTTCAGAAATTTCCCAAAACACATATTGTTCTCAACTCAAAATCTATTTTGAGCACAAAAGAATTTGATTTTAATGAAACCTAAAACTGGTTAGTTAGAGAAAATATTTTATGTTTTTATTTCATTTAAGTACACAAATGAAGGCACGTGACGTGTGATAACTGGAAATGAAAGATATCGAAAGTTTAGCTTTTCGACATCGATTTAAGTTTCATAATGCATCACTTTTCGCATTATTGAAAATTTGGAATTTTTATTTCACTAGTTCAAAAACGAAAGTCGTAATCTACGAACAGATATGTTTCAAAGTCAGAACTTAGGCGCCATTTAGAGAAAACAACTTTTAATTTTTATTTAATCAAGTCCGTTATAACAGTCAAATCCTACCCGATATCCATAGTATCGTCAAATTAAATAGTTTTTCATTAATTTTTTTAACTCGGAAACGATGAAGAAAGCGTAATAGCTCGTATATAACGTCGTTAAAAAACCTCATTTTACTCTCTTCTATGTAGTACAAATAACTCTTTCATATGCGAGAACTTAGGATTTGTACAGAAAAAAGGATTCGAAATGTGTTTCAAAGTTAACAAAATCTCCATCTAAATACTAATTACCGAAAGATTTAACTTTAATAATGAAACTTTGTTCTTTTACATAATAGGAAATTTTTGTGTATAGTTCAAAGTATGTTTTATGTTAAGGTAATTTACCCAAAAATTAGTTAAATAAGACAATTACAATTTGTTAACATATGTAATAAAATGATACTCTTTTTAATAACAAATTGTAGTTGTCTTATATAACTCATTTTTAAATGTATGAAAAAGAGAAATAACTCTTTTTAAAAATTAATATAAAACAATATCATAAATATGATATAAAATAACTTAAACTAAATGATATTTTCATTTTATATTTAAAACTAAATTACATAAATGATACCACTTCACAATGAACAAACTCTATTTTAACAATAGTTCTAACCTAAAGGACAGTTCACAAAATAGTTCAAATGAATCTCTCAAGATTCATGTTCAAACTCAAGTTAACGAACACAATGTAGTTTCTGCAAAAAACAGTATATAACATAAAATAAGATTTATGAGGTAGTCAGTTTATTGTATATTACCTTAAATATATTACCTATAAAATATAATTCATTGGTAAACAAACAATATACTTCACTTACACGTGCAAAATGTTTTTTTATTAGAATGTAAAATTTTATTAAACTCTATTTCAAAATAGTAAAATTTAATGGCAGTAAAATCTTCTGAGACCATTTTTTATGTTTCATTTAATAATGTTAAGTTACATGTATTTGAACATTACTTTTTTTGTATAATTTAAGTTTATTACATGTATGTGTGATCTGATTTAATCATTTGGAATAATTTGTTTTCTTTCAAAGTCGCTGAAGGTAATAAGTCATGCCGATTATTGTTGTTGTAATACGTCATACCTCTTCTGTCAAACTTTGGTTTGGTTAGTGGCTAGTGAATTAGATTCAAATTACTTTAAATTGAGTGAATAAAGACTTTTTAAGTAATTAAGTATGTGAAATTAGTATTATGTGTTGAAATGGCAAAAGAAAGTTGTTTTGTGCCGAAATATGGAAACAATCGCAAAAAATCTACTGTCGTTAGTTTCTTTGTTTGTCCACAAAAAAATAAAGAAATGGTGTAAATTTATTAAAGTAAATAAACGTGTGCAATGATCATTTCGAATCAGGCTGTCTTATATAGACACGACCTTATTCCTTATTAATATTGTTTTCTTTCAATAAATAAGCAATAAATATTATTTCACTATGGGAGAATAAGAAAAACCTAATTAGAATATACCAGAAATATTTTTTAAAAAATATTAACTTTGTTTTTTTTTATTATGTATATAGAAAAATATAATGTAATAATTACATACAGTATAAAAACCAAATATTTTTGTTTAAATCCAATTGCTATGGACGGTTAATTTAAATAATAACTGAATTAAACCGTAATTGTATTAAATATCACTTCGTTTCAAAAATATTTTAATTGAAAAATAATTAAACAATGCTCATTAATGCAAATTAACACGTGATATTTTTAATTTAATTAATACTTCATTAATTTGATAAAGATCGATTTTGTATGAAAATCGACGTATAGTATATTTCGATACAAGTAGTGAAATAGAGGTTATTACAGCACGAATTTACCTTTACAGGATTTCAAAATTCAAAAAAAAAACTACATTGACAAACTAGAGCTAAAGGAACGTAGAAAATATTCTTTAAATAAGTTATTAATGTAAGCCCATACTCGTGCGAACAAAACATATTTTCATATATGTTTATACACTACTTGTCACTTGAATAAAGTCGATTCGATTCTCTTAAATACCTCAGAATCTAATAACCGAATTGTTATAGTTGATTGGGTGTATTAAATATATTTGGTGTTTTATCACTGATATTTCTATTCTGTTTGCAAAAATAAAGAAGTGCAAAAATAAAAAATAAATAGTTTGTTTTCATTAAGTGTTGTTCTGACCAAAAAAGGGCTTTTTGGGTCTTGAAAAACAGTACTTTTCAGATTGCAATAGTCATGAAAAAGGAATTCCTCAGCAAAATAAACTAAAAGAAATTATAATTCATGTAAAAGTACTCTATGGCCATCTCTCCAAATCGACAAGTTGTCAAATTTCCAACTGTCAGTTTTTATTAAAATTTTTTTTAAATTACAGACCCAGGCATTGATATGATAATAAGCTATATTAATCAGGCTTCAAAAATAAAAGCATTCCCATTTACTTCACCTGTTTTTACTATTTACAGCACTCTTTAAAAAAAAGTATGGCATCTCCCAAGTTTAACCTATTCGAATTTTAAAGAACTTTGTTTGGTATATTCTATTTTATTGGAATTTGTCTTTTAGAGAACCTAATTTTTATGGCTACATAAAAAATACCATATATAAAATTATAATCTAAATTCAAAGAATAACAATTGGTACAAATTTAGTTATACAAAATAATTTTCAAGTAAATGGGTTTCATTTCTTTTACAGTACAATAAAATAATGAAAACTCATCTTCTAGCTTACTCGTTTTCAAACCGACTAATTCCAATAAACAAACGGCCATAAAACATACTGTTGTGTCTATGTAGAAGGGATTTACAAAGTTTATTCTCCCGGTTTTTAGGAGCAGAAAAAGCACCATTTCATTACCATTTATCATTTCGCCGGGCGATTTTTTCCGCTGTCCTTTTAACTAACCCACACAGAAATTCACCCAGACTCGGTCTTTTTTTTGGTCGGTCCAAACAAACAACAAAAATTGGCATTTCGTGGAATAAAATATGGCGAAAAAATAGCCAGTAGACGGATATATCGAATTTATTTCTGGTCCTTTTCATTAACTTTTTTCCCGCTTCGCCAAAAGAGAGAGAAAGAGAGAGCGGAAAAAGGAGAAAAACACATTTTTAATTTTCAAAGTTGTTTTGGGCCTGATTTGGGGCTATTCGGCAGTGACGTCTTTAAATAAATTAGGGCGTCTGTCGCTCAGCTGCCCGGACCATTCGTCTCCGAGCAGACAAGTCAGCTCCAGGCCCAGGTGTCATCGCCGGAACAGAGAGACAGCCTCAAAATTGGACACACAAATCCATAGCACACTAATTTGTATGCATAAAGTACATGAAAGACTCGGCTCAAGAGTTTGTTCCAGGTGATAATGTACATAAATGTTCGAAATTCAAATAAATACCTGAAAATGTACACAGAAAATTGAACCACAGGTCAGGACTTTCAGTATTGGGTGCTAGAATAAGAGTTTTTCAGTTTCCAAAACCACCCTGGCGCGGCATATTATGTTATGTTGGATTGAGTGTTTGAGCCATACTAGAGGGATATAACACATAATCATGCAAAGAACTTCTCTATAATCGATTATTGATCTTACGACGTCTATTACCAACCTCCCTACTAGGGCCTGTCCCGCTTACTCTTCCACTTATGGATACCTTCGGATCTAGGTTTAACAGGATGTTATAAGAATCGTAAATGACACTAAAATTTGTTCTGTCAAAGACGTTTTTATAGCACAAGTAGTTTTTCTTTATTATTTAAGTGTTACTTCCGTGAAAGAAATTCAACAAATTTATTTGGACGTCAGTTTTATTGTGTATGGTTAAACTGTATTTGTGGATAATTTTACAACAAAACGGATTATTTAAATCTTTATACCACGTTTAAAAGAGATGCATATATCAGATTTCTCTTTCAAACAGTACCATACATTACGAATTTAGTATTTATATATATATTATTTATTTTAAATTGCACAAAATTTTTAATAAAACACGGTCGATAAGCATTATTAAACGGATATTCCTTAAGGTACTCGCTACGCTCCTGGCTTAAAGCAACCCTTGTATTGAATAATGCCTTATCATATTGACCTTGTTGTATAAATAACTATAATATATAATATTTGAGTATTATCTCTGGATATCTGAATAAAAAATTTAAAACTTCTTACAACACCCAATAAATAAACACTTGTAAATATGCATATGAAATTGTACGAGTACCTTATGTCAGGTGTTTACTTTACATTGAAACATGTTGTATAAATATTCAAATAAACGTGTGAATAAAGGTTGGTTAAACTCTGTTCAAGCCCTTTAATTGGTCCATGAAACAGACTTCAGTAGATTAAAAGGAATTAAGTCCGATTTTTGGCACTTATCTTCTCGTCCTCAACTCCACCCTCCTCGACTCTGAGTCTGGTCCAATCTAGTCTCATTAACATCATCAACACCGAAATGCGATTTATTTTAATGCACCGAAATTGACATCGTGCCATTCATTCCATTATCCGACATAAATTCCTATTTGTTTTCAATTTTATCGCGACAGCAAAATTTATTCACCTTGACAAGTGCAACGAGTTTATGATGTTAATGCAATGACAAATGAAACATAATACAACTTTGTTTAAAAAATAGCATATTTATACGTAATTTCAAAAGTTTTCAAATAAGATTCTCTCATAAGTTTTTAATTAAAATTTGAATAACATTAATTTAAAAAACACAAAACAGTTATTTGAACTTTGATTTAGAATGTGTTTGATAAGGCTTATTAACCAAGTTTTATACAAGACTTTAAGCATTTTCAAATCAATAAACACACAAAACTAAAGAGAATGTTCTTGAATAACTTAATAATTTTACATCTCTATCCCACACATCAAATTATTATTCTTGTTGAAAAGATATAGAAGATTCCTTTCTTGATTGATTGATTGATTTCTTGGTCATAGATCTTGGAATTTTTTAATTTTTTTTTGCTCGGTATCAAAAATTAATTGCTTGATTCATTTTTGTAATATAACATTTACACTTTGCACTAGTGCCATAATAGTTATTTTTACAACAAGTTTGATAAGATAAGGCATTATTAAACACAATAACACCAAATCTTGAAAATTCTAAAGTTTCATAAAAAGATATGTTGCTCTTTCCTACACACTTCTGTTGCTTAATGCGCAAAGCGGGAAAAGGATAGAACATTCCTAAATTCAAATAAACCGGTATAACGGTTTCCCAGTTTCGTTTAATTTTAATTTCATTCCACCGATCACTGAATTTAGAGAAACCTTTTTGTTAATCGCTTTAGATTTCTCCGGTACAAATTCTAATATTTGGAAATAAGTTTTCAATGATGTTTATGTTTCTATTTCATAACAAAATGTAGTTTTGCAACAGAATTTTTAAATATAAAAATCCATAACTGTAATCTGAGACTGTCGGACAATGTTTGTCATTGTTCGTTAATATAGCAATTGGTTTTCATGTGGGAGACCGTTAGTATTTTATATAACATGATGAATTTTTGTCACCCTTTTATAATAATATAAGAAACTATAAAAACTACTTTGGCAGCGAAAATTTGAGTGTAATAACACCAATTTTAAGCAACTAAAATGCATAATAATTATTTATACAACAAGATCGATAAAATAAGGGAATATTAAATACTAGGACACATTGAAGCTACGAGAGTAACGAGTATTTAAAAGAAGGCCCGAGTGTTCAATAATGCTAATTGACTTTGTTATTTAATTTCATTTTCTTTGCACCAAACAGAAACTTTTTTATCTTTTATATTTATTAAGGAATCAAAAACAAAATTATATGATTTTAAAGACCTAGTTGTATAAATACTTGTATGATTGTTAAGAGAATAATTATGTTTATTTTAAACTTAATTTAGTTATTTCATTAAACAGACAATTATCTAAAATTGACTCGGTATTAGAAGTGTTCGTTTTAATACGATTAAAATATTTGTCTAAACCAAATATCTTAGTCTGCTGAAGTTCCGTTTTTAATCAAATAATAGGTAAAAATTATTAAAATTTATTAAATTGGCTTTGATTTTTTTTGCAGGAAATCAACTCTCATTGTTTCGCATTAATTTCTTTACAAAAAAATATTTAATACAAAACCATAAAAACGTTATTAAAAACATATTTAATGAAATCTGTTCTATTTTTACTTGATTCAACAAATTTGGGTAAAAAAAATCTTGTTATTGAAGCCATTTATTGGTCGTATTTTTAGAACTCACACTGTGAAACGTCCTTCAGCGTTCATTATGTTTAGGCTAAAACTCAACAGCGATCCGGTAATCCTTTGAACTGAGCTCCACGAGCGTAATTGAATCTAATCATCCTATATTCTGGCAAACTTTTTATTGGTTTAATCATGGCAAATTTCGGTTTTAATACAGTTTGAAATTGTGCTTTCACCTGTGCCAAACTCGTGATTAAAGGTCGAATTCCGTTAAATTATAATTTTCCCTGCTGCAGATTTTGGTTTTAAAACATTTATTAACGGAATTCATGTGAAATATTGAATTAAATAAGTAATCACTTACCAAATTGATCAAAAATTCATTAATGTGTTTTGTATGGGATTTTAAAAATTTAATTTGCATTTCGAAAAGAATCTAAATAAATTGATGATTTTAAAACCCACGCTCAGTTTATTGTTATCTTTTTGCGTGGAAACATCATTGTCTAAATCGAAGGTCAAAGGTTCAAACATTTCTTCAGGATATTTTTTTTTCTTAAATTTCAGATTAAATTTTCATGAATAGGTCTCCGATTTCTGCCTAAAAACTCTGTTTAATGGAATTCAATTAAATACTGTGAAAACAAACAAAATTTACCTTTTATCTTTTTGTTTGAAAATTCTACAATTTTATAAATAAAACATTGTTAAAGAATTTTGAAGATGATTTAATACAATTGTATTAGAAATTGTATAGGAAATTATTATGGATTAAAACGTTAATCATAATATTTTAGTTTTAAAAATATGCCAACGTTAAAATTAATTCCTGAGTAAAAAATGGTGTACACGTATAATAAGAACTCTTAATATTTTCTCTGTTTTCAAAGAAATTCAAGACCCTGATTAAAGCAAATCGAGTAAACTTGGGAGAGACGCCATACTTATTTTTAAGAAGGACTAGAGTCCCTTTACATGAATTAATATAAGCCATCACAATGAAGAAGAAACGATGCCAAATTTTATACAAATCAGTTGAAACAGCGTTTCATCTTTTCTTCTTTTAATACAATTTTTTAAAATGTGTTTGTGACTAAATATTTATTACTAATTTAGTCCAATAGTCCAATTCCAAATCAAACATAGTTGCCAACGTTTTTTACACAAAATCGACAATATTTACACATTTTTTGCAACAAAGCGTCGTCTTAAAAGGTCATTTGATTTTTAAATTTAAATTGTATCCTTAAAATATAATTGAGAAAGGTACTGAAGATGTGTCCTCAATAAAATAATGGCAGCTATAAGATTTTCTTGAACCTTCTTTAAATTTGAGTTTTAACCAAAATTTAATTCAAAACAATTGAGTTGTGTAATAGTATTTGTCCTGTGTTAAAAAATAAATATAAATAATTCCAGCCATTTTTATTCCTGGCGGAGTCTTAATTTCTTTTAGTCTTTTTTGGTTCCGATTTACTTTTCCACAACTATTACAATCTGAGAAGTTCTTTGATCTTTTCTCATGAAGTAATTTTTAAACCTGAAGAACAATTAATCCTATCAATTCCACCTATTTTTCGCATTTTTTTACTCTTGCCATTGCCAAATCAAAGTATTTTCTATTCAGTGGATCCGTTGTAATTATTATATTTCCTAGAATATCTGCAAATAAATAATTATATGTCATCTCTCCAAAACAGTTGAGAGCGATGCCCTGCACTACAAATTATTAACAAAAAATTGGAAACATGGTAATTCACGAAATAATACATTGAACTAACAATTCCAATTTTATCTCTTTTTGTTAACAAATTACGATAAACTGAACCACATAAACCCAAATTTATTAAAATAAAAATCAAATAAAAATTATTCATTTCTAAATATCAAATTTGAAAATTAAATTTAGTCTTACAATTTACCGACAAGACGTTGACCTCCCTTTTAAAGTTAAAATACATTTATCTTTTTCCCACCCTAAATTGGATTGAGTATGGCGTCCCACCCAAGCTTACCCTATATATAAAATAATAATTTTGTTTTCATATTATATTGTTTATATAATTCTTATAATGTAAAACTTAAAATCCTAATTATGTTATGTTATTATATCATATTATATGGAATCAAATTTACATAGTTCTTAAAAAGCTAAATGTGACATTTTTACCTGTTTATATTTTTATTAATTTTAAAGTCTTTAAATTTGAAATTATTAATTAAATCTCATAACAATCCATCCTATATATTTCTCTAATTAGAATAAAAAAACAAAAAAAAAGGATTTTGCTACAAATATTGAAATATTAACTATTTCTCTTACACACCAATATTTACTACAAAGTTTACTACATTTTCATTTCCCAATATAAAGATTGACTTTAGAGTATCGTATTATCTTTGATACGTATTAGATTTTACCTCTTCAATATTCGAAATAACGAACCAAAAACCGCATCCACATCCTACCAAAGTTTTAAGTTTAATTAATTCGAGGAAAACTTTACTAATTCTTGTTTGTCTTCGGTACAAAAGAGAAATTTAAAAAAAAGTAAAAAACATGGTAATATGTTAACGGAAAGTTTTAATCCGAACGTTTCTTTTTGCAATAACTTGTGCGAAATAGTTGCCAATTTAAAGCGTTTAACAAAACTTGCTTAAATGAACGCTAGTCAAACTTGGATGTTCAAAACAAATATTGATCTGGCTTGAATCAATAACAAAATAATAATATTAAAAGTTTATATAGTATTAAAAAAAAGAGAGAGCACCAAATTTGTCCGACAAACAAGACAACAGGTTGTTTTCGAGCTCAAAGTAGTGGCCACTTTGCACAAGTTTTCCGCCCACCGGATCTCTATACAACACAACACAACACAAATGATCAACCCTCCTCTGGATTGGGTGTCAAAATAAGTTATTGACTTTTGAATATATTCTCTAGTTAAGGAAACATAAATCATGAATAAATAGATTTCTCTACTATTTTTCTAATAAAATACGAAATTCCATAGTATCGCATTCAAAAATTTAATTTAGTGTCCATTCCTAAACCTTCGGAAAAGTCTTTCTCTCTTGAAATTCTAATTGTAATAAGCGATTTTCTTACTAAAATTCCAAAACCTAATAACTAAAAGTGTACATTGCAAAAATCATTTGATATATCGATAATTGCAAGTTTAGAAAATAATAGGTGCAATAAAACGTTTATAAATATACATTTGTTATTTCCATACATCAGAAAAGATTTAACCAATTTAATTAATATTTTGTTCAAAAGGGATGTTCAAAATAACATAAGCAAGTTATTAGAAATTGTAATTTGATATTAAAAAACTTAATTTTAATTATACTAACTAAATTATTCATAAATAATTATTAGTACCATTGAATCATCATCAATATTATAAATTTAAACAATTTAAGAAAAAATATTTACTATAAAAGTAAAATAACCAATTGTTATAATAACGAAATAACCAAATTATGTAATAACAGTTATTGACGTAACCAGATACTTTAATAATTGATATTAGTTATTGAACGAACCAGTTATTATAATAACTTTAACAACTATTATAACTATCAATCACTGAAATAATTAGATATTATAATAATTGCCAGTTATTATAACGAATTGGCATAATAACTGCTAGTTATTTAAAAATCTATGTAAAGAGCAATACATAAATCTAAAAATGTGAATCCAATCAATTGTGTTTTAAATTATGATTTGAAATCATAAAATATTTTTTTTTATATAATTTGTTGAAGAGATAATAGTTATTTTAATTTTTAACAATTTTATTGCTACAAATCAATTTATATTGTTTTTGATTTATTGTATAGAATAACAGTTATTTGAATATAACTTGAAAATAACAGTTATCCTAAAATAACATATTTTAACATTCTTTTCTTATTTCAAACGTACACAAAGTCTTCTATAGAACACAATCGAAAAGTATTTTTTTTTTAAACGAAGCGGTCTTCTTAAGAACCCCAGTCTTCGCTTATTCTGTTTAAATTCTCTAGTATCAAATGTTATCTTACTTATCGCGAATATGTGTCAAATATTAAGTAATCTTAAAACAATGTTTTGAACAATCATATTTTAATATAAATAGTTTTTTTTTTTCAACCCAGAAATTAAGCCATTTTTTTATCTAGTCTTCAAAGACTTGTTGATTTTGGTATTCAAATTGTAGAGAATTAATTTAAATTATCTAATTTTCTTTAAAGTACTTTGTTGAAATCATATGCTTAAAAGAAAATAATTCTCTTTATTACAATTAATACAACCATTTGAATCTGAGAATGAGGTTTCTATTATAGAAATCTATAAAGGACTAAAACTTACCCTAACCCCCAATAAATCCATAAATCGGGGTCATGAAAGGTTAACTATAAATATCCATTCATTGAGGCACAATAATTGGGGATATATGATGATAATTTACATATCATAATTACATCTCCTAATTAGAAACTATTCCAATTAATTCTCATGAGCATTAATTCGAATTCGAATATAATTCCAATATCCGGTTATAATTACGGAAATATATAGATGTTTTCCAGGAAATTATTGACGAAAAAGTTTGGCACTTATCGCAAAGAGTGTGTGTATTGCTTGATTTATTGCGAAAATCCCGGAAATTCAGCTCCTTGAAGATGGTTTGCGCTGAAAGGAGTCGTAATGAGTTCCTTTTCCCACTTTGCCAGTCGGAATTGATTGGGAATCAATCGGATTTCTCTGTATCATTTCCTCATCATCTTCCAGCTTTTCGTCAGCCTCCACCGTTCATTAATTTATTTGCCTTTCCAATTTAAATATTTCGTAAAAATCGTCCCCGAAGCAGAATTCATTCTCCGTTGCCGACATTTTTCCTGGTCTTACTCCCCATTCATGATCACAGAATCGGATCCTGGAAGCGACAAACGAGCAAAGGAGACGCATTTGAAATAATCGGAAAATTCCTCTAATTTAATAAATATCTTGCAATTTTTCACTCCGCCTTAAATTCAGCGAATTTCCTACAGCTAATGAGTTTAGCATACCTCCTATTTGTTTTAAGAACATTAATAAATATTGAACGTGTTACAGCCTTCTCCAGCTCCCTACCTCCGTCCCTCCACAACACCTGTCCCTGGGACTCCCTATGTCGAAGGTATTTACAACTAGAAATTGCTAAGCCATGGCACTGGCAATGGAAAAGACGGAGACGATGAACGAGACCTGAAAATGTCTTGAGGGTACTTCATTTTTTCACCATCCTCTCTACCATTTACCAGCATCATGCTGACTTTCCTTCCATTACATTCCCGTTTTACGGAAAAACGTTTCAACAGTAGTTTCCACCAGAACAGGAACGATTTTAATTACTTTTACCTAGAATTTTAACATCCGGTTATTCGATTTCTGATAAACCTTTTGTAACTTATTATCATGTTCGCTTTTAATTATAATTTCAGTACAATAATTTTTATAATCCAATATTTGTTGTTTTCAACATTTTCTTTGTTTAAACAATGAAGAGACTGAGCTAAAGAAGGCAAGGATAAACATTCAATTGATCCTAATGGGTATTTTAAAAAAATATGAAAACAAAATAAACAACATTGTTAAATTATTCCATAAAAAAAATTTTCAATACACATCTATCTGAAAAATCATCCTGATTATGTAAATTCGATCCTTTTATAAGGTCTTTCAAAGATTTTTCTAAATTTGCCAATATGTAATACTTGTATTAAATTTGTTATATTATGTCCTTCACAGTTTATAATGTTTTACCATCGGTTCGGTCTAAAAAATTAATTTAGAAAGAAAGCTCAAATGGATACACAAAATATTAAGTTTAATTTAATTTTTCTTGTAATAAATACCTTAATATTTTAATTTGAAAATTTCGTTGTGAGTTGCTGTTCCACAATTTGAAGAAACCCTTGCGAACGTTTTTATTAGTAATTATCGATTAACTGATATTTTTTTCAAAATTACACAAAACAGCGTTCAATACACATGTGAACTAACATAGGCTATTGCAGCTATTGGTTTTGGAAAAATGATCAATTTAGTTATCTATAATTCTTTAAAAAATAAGCATGACATTTATATTAATTTATTATATTTCAATTTTGCGAATTCATAATTTTAAATAATAGAACATCGCCAAATTTCATACAAATCAATCAAAACTCCATTTCATCTTTTCGTCCATTATTTTTAAATGTATTTGTGACTGGAAATTTCATACAAATTTCATAAGCCAATTCAAAATCAATCTTTGTAACCAACATGCTTCATTCATAGAATTGACAATTTGTACACAAATTGTCGTCTAAAAGGTCATTTGATTTTTAAATTGGAATTTTATCCTTAAAATACGAAACAGGATGTGGAAGATGCGTCTTAAATAAAAATAACAGCAGTTATTTCCTTGAGAGTTTAAACACAATTTTAATCTAAAACTATTGATTTTTGTAATAACATTTGTGCCGTGTATAAATATAATTTCAGCCGTTTTATCTTCATGTTTTAGAAGAAATAACAATTAAATCAAAACAAAAATTATCTTTTCATCATAAAATTATCACTAACAAAAGAAATATTTCTATTTTTATATAAATACGTAATATTTTAATTTTAAATCTCATTTGATTATCTATTTCAAATAAATATTTAATTTAATATCTCAAATTAAATATATAATTTATCCCTGGAACTTTTTGTTTCTTGGAAGTCACTGTAAAGGATATGTATTCATATAAAACACGGTCTATTTAAGAAATTCCGCTAAATTAGGAAACCATTTAGGTTTCAGTACCTTTTTTGGGTAAGAAAAATTATCCAAATTTAGCCGCAAAGTTCGATAAGGATTCTCATTAAATAGCTCTCAATATTTATAGAAATACGTTGGAACAGAAATCCAATCCTGAAAACTCTTCTGTTCAACTGTTTGTAAATTCCTAAATACAGTCAATGGATACAAATTGGGATTATGGATATAATGAAACTTTTAATTATGATCGGTGTTATCAGCCATGGAATTACCAAATAAATTCTAAACAAATGGGGGCTGAGTTTCGACAAAATTTATTGCCACACTTTATTGGCACAAATAAATTTTATTGACAAATCTAACTTTTTCGAATCGTGTCGAATTTTATCGCAAATTAATTGGCATCAGCATCGGATCCGGCTGGTGCTCTTCGTTCGCCCCCAGGGCCTCTCCAGTTGGCTTATCCCCGAGAGTGGGGGTGGTGATGGGGACGAGACCGGGTTTAATTATTCCAAATTGCGGCAAAACAAAACTCACTCCTCCTCTTGCTTCTGTTTTCGGCTATTATTATTATCGTCTTTCCTAAGGGGAATTAATTGGCGAACGGGGATTAGGAGCACCCAAAACTGACAAATACCCCTGTGATCCATCTGAATTCGGTTATTACATTTGCCATTCTCATGAATTGATTACCACATTTTATTCTCCGTTCAATCAGCTGAGCTTTTAAAGCCATCCATGGATATTTAATGCATGGACCTATTAGTTCCAAGAAAATGGTAACTTTTTTATTAAAACTGCCAATCTGGCTTAAGATAAAATCAAAGTTTAATTATTAGAATCATATAATTTAGAATAGTTTTTAATATTTATTTATTTACTCCCGCACTTTGACCTGAAGATATGTTGTGCTACCTCATATCTCTGCCTTAAAGTGTGCCCATAAGTCCTTGTAGGAAATCTAACAATATCTTTCTTCAGGGTTTGAAATTGCGCCGCATTTGGGCGAATTGCCATTAGATGTTCCCATCTCTGCAGAGTTATTGCAACGTATTCCTGTAGAAAGAGAAGAGTGGTTTCCACTCCATCTCTACAGAACCTGCATTCTCCTTCTTCACTGATACCTAGTTGTCGCAGGTTCATGCCAAGTTTACAATGCCCTGTCAGAAAGTCTGTGACAACCCTAACTGTGTCTCTGTTAAGGAACATAAACTTCGCAGTTCTTTTGGGGTTATATTCTCCCATTGTCGCTTTCGGGAGCATTAAGCCTGGTAATTTTGACCATTCTCTGTACATTGTTACTCTCTCTAACCCTTATTATAGGTATAATATATATTTATATAACTTATTGATGAACATTTTGATTAAATTTCTATATACAGTTTGTCTTCTTGGGTAATATAAGAACACAAACTGTAAAACAACATATCCTAATTTAGGTCTTTCCATTTTATTCGAGAACTGGTGTATTCAGTGTTCTCTTTAATCATTGGCTATTCTGTACAATTGATACGAGAATAAGAAGTCCATAATTTTTTTGCGATGATGTGATTAGTATCAAGCACATGAGATTTTGAATAGGGCTTTTTTATGAACAAGTTCTGGTCATCGATATACTCGTAGAACACACTTGCTACAATCAATATTTCCTTAGCTCTGCTTGTTATTATACTAGTGTGTTCAATCTAACCTTTGAAAACCTGTTCATAAAGCAATTACATTTGACGACTATAATTGTGCGATATTTCACGGATATTATTTCGTATACTATTACCTAAAACCGTAAACTTTTTAACAAAACATTGAAAATGTTAATGTTAAACACAAAAATAATGAAAATTTATAAAATTTAAACTTTTCAACAAACTACAAGGATGTATCTATATTGACTATTATTATAATCTAATTTTATTATTAGAAAGAGTTGATATATTCAACTAGAAATTCAAAATCCTATATTCAACTTTAATTACATTATTTTATTATTTAAAAAATTAACAGGGTTTTTTATAGTTATGTTGTATGTTTTTCTTAAGAAATATATCTCATGTTATTATCCCATTCTCTACGGCAAGATCCCGCTGTAAAAGCTAACTGAATCGCATTCTATGTTAAGAGAAAATATTCTTGATATGTCCGTTAACGATATCAATTCAAATAATCAAATACGGATTATAATTCTAAATATCGCAACAGTGAAACCCTTGTAAATATTACATTATTATTATTATTGCAACCATTAAAGCAACTCCTGTAAATAGTAAAAAAAAGTATTTCAATTTAGATAATTGATCACAGAGAAGTATTCCACTAACGTTTTCAATACTAATATCTAAAGATATTAAAATTCTATAAAATTAATAACAAATTTATATTTCAATTACATTTAATAGAATTTGGAGTTAACTAACTTAATAATATCAAATACATTAATCAAATACAGAAAATTTACCAATATCTAGAGCCATTACAAAATTTACTGTCTTTCAAATGATAAGTCACGTTAAACTTATAATTTAAATATTTTGAATTATATATGCTTAGCAGAAAATCTAAAGATTAGAATAGACTATTGAATATTGTTGGTGAAGCTTTAAATTTAAGTTTTTAATTACATTTCAACTTTAACTTTAATTTCATTAATAAAATCGACCTTTTAAAAAAACGTTTCGGATTATATGTATTCTTTTTTATAATGAATTTAAAAACACTCAATAATCTGTTCAAGTCTATCCTTTGCACGTTTTGTTGAAATCTGCGCAATTATCGAGGTTTTTTATAATCAATAACATCCCCCGTAGCCTTGATACGTAAAAAATTGTGATGAGTTGGGAAAAAATGGAATAAGTATTGACAGATTTCCCGATCTTTCATTTCTATGACCTTTACTGGCAAGAGAGCATAGAAAAAACTGAATTAATTCTAATGAAATACAAATAAATCTTGAAAATGGCAGGTGGCTTTGATTTCTGTGCAAATAAATACGAAACCCCCATCGAGGATCCCCGCTTTGAATGTGGCATGTGTATTTAAAAATGAATCAATCTAATTTCGATTTCAAACGAAATTGAAATACATGAAGAAAAAAGAACAAATTCCGTAATTGGAAAACACATCCCAATGTATTCCCGTTTTTAGCAAAACAAACCAATTTTTGTTTGAATTCCGGAAAATAATTTGTAAATTCCATTTGAAATTTACACAAAATTTACGGCCCATTTTCCGGGAAATCAGCAATCGAATACATTTATACGTATTTGTGATGAATAATGGAAATTTCAATTAAACCTAATTAGACCGAATAAAATGCAAAGTTTCGGACATTTTGTATTATATTAAAATTTAATGGATTGCCGTTTCATTTGTGTGTGCTTTAAAATTTCAATTTCGTGTCTAGAATGGAAGGGAGGGAGGCCTAGCGTGAAAAGCGTCGCCTTTTCAAAAAGCAGGACCAAAAGAGATCCCTTTATGATTTAATTTGTTCCATTCCGGAGTTTTAGCCATTCCGAGTAATTATTACGACCGAAATTAATGGCAAATCCAACTTTCCACTCGTCACAAAACAACAAACACGGACGCCTTCTTTTTCCACCACTTCCTCACTTCCTGACTGACCATAATTCCATTTTCCTACCCTCTACTATGACGAGGAAGCTTTCAGTGTCACTTCAAATAAATATCAAAATAATACCAAAACAATATTTCCAAACATCACTTTCTATTTTTATTCACTTATTTATGTAAATTAATATAAGCGCTTAATTTATTATAATGTTAATCGACAACCTTGTATATTCATTTTTGAGAAATTATTCAATAATATATGTATGTTGTTTTCTTTATTTGAGTCGTATGTTTGTAATTTTATTAAAAAAACAAAATTATTTTAGCTCATACACATTTAATATTTTTTCCAAAAAATTAGATGTAAAAAAAGTACTCCATTTTATTTTGTTTAGTAATCAATATAATGATATGGTATGGTAGATTGAGCGAAGAACCCGCTCGGCGATTATAGCCCTTATTCATATATAAATATATGAATAAGATCAGTAACGATGAACGATAACATATCACCGGGTGTATGGTGGACAGTCATACGCCCCTCCTCGTATATCGCCCTAACTTTCCCTCCCTAGGCAATTGCTGGCCCTAACTAATTTCTCGCTATAGATGTGGTACATCAATATAATGATAAATAACTTATAAGAATGGAAAAGGAAAAAGTGTTTGATAAGCCCACACACTAGGGCAGTACACTTTTTGGGATATTTGCAATGTTAGTAATATGGATATTTAGTACGATTTACCAGCTACTCACGGATCAGATTCACATTTATGTAAAACTATAATTTCAATCAATATAAATCTATTAATAATTTTATACAATTCTGTTTAAAAATGTTTACATTTTAGTAGCCCATGCTTGCTCTAGAAATTGTTTTATAATCGTACAGTGTTGAAAAAA